>NQII01001574.1:0-18731 GCA_002778355.1 Clitarchus hookeri
ATTTCCGAACCGTTTAAGATACAGACATCAAATTCTTAACATTGTCGTCACCCCCAACAGCGAAAATTAATGCAGGGTGAAGTATGGCTTACAAGTACTTATGGGCATAGTTGGGTGTAATTACCGAACCATTAAGATACAGGCACCTCCCCCACCCCTCCCCGGCAACGAAAAAGGTCGCAAGTGTCAAGTATGTCTTAGAACACACACAAAAAAAACGATGGAGCTAGAGTCGGTAATAGTGCTATCTGTGTTGATATAATGTCAAGAAGTTTGGTAATAGCTAGAATACACGTCGACTTGAGAAAGACCGATATATCACAAGGACGAACCGCGAAAATGACTACAATAAATCCAGTGCGATACTCACTACGCAACTTGTAAATACCGTTATTAATTTATTCTTTCAAAACATTCATTTAAACCATTAGTCGCGCAAGAGACATCACTGCTACACGATGATGCAAATATGTATAAAAATAATTATAAAACAAATAGTTATAAGCATTTAACAACCTATGTATAATGTGTCGTATTACGAGAGCAACATGCACATTACGTTATGTTAGGTGAAGAAATTTCAGTTGTGAAGTGCGTGAACGATAAGTTCAATACAACTATACACTGATTCTAACTGATATAAAAAATATAAATGAAAAGGAAAATATTTATAAGCACATATAAGCAGGCATCAAGTAAAATTAACATAATTTCGTTGTCGAGCATAGTGTAGGAAAGCAGGTCGTTACTACTACATTCATCTACTACGAGCATGTACTCGGCTACAATATTAAGATGGAATTACTGGTTGTAGACTTACCATCTGTAACACTGACAACAGCAAGATACCCTGAAGAGTCGTTGCAAACATTACAATATCAATGTCGTTATTGTGGAAATACTTTTAGTCAAAGTTGTGATGCATGTCGGCATGAAAGTGCCCATTGCATGTTCAGCCCAGCAAACAGTGTTCCACTGTGATAACTGCGATTATGTGTTTACCCGCAGACATATCCTGTTTAGACATAACAAGAAGTGCAAAGGGTGTTTTTGCCGTTCATCGGGAAGCGAGTATATGTATTGTGGCAAGACATTTAGTAAGCGCACCAGGATCAAATGACATGAAGATAGTAACTGCAAATTTGCCATTATCTGCAAGACCTACCCATGCGATAACTTCTGTGCAGTATATGCGATTAATAGTAGCTTGTATGCTCACAGCAGGAATTGTTCTGCAGAAAAAAAAACTTACTGTAAATGTTCCCTCGAATGAAGAATATGTTGGGCATGTAGCAAAATACTGTTTTGTAATCTTATTATGACAAGTATGTAAATAAAGGTAAAAGTGTATACATTATTTCTATGTTATTCATTTATCTAAACCCAAGCTAATATTAGTTTTACCTCCATCACTAGGAAAACAAACAGATTTTGTCTAAGTCTGAAGTGCATTTTTAGTTTTTTATAGTGACAAGTCTCGAAAACAATTCCCTGCCGGCGGGAAATTTCCGCTGTGAAGTGTGGGACATTGTGAAAACGATAGAACCTTTTATAGTGGTCAGATAATGTTATATGATAACACGACAAACAAAAAGATTAAATCACTTGCATAACTCAGATACTGAGATAGCATACCTGCCTAAAGAATTCCTTCTCACATATGTACAACACGAAATAAAATTCGTCTACAAACACCTACCTGCCTATCTGCAGCAGGATGAAGAGTTTCTTAGCTGTCCCATGCCTAGGATGTATTCAAGATAGCGTGCTGATGCAAACAGATATTAATGCAAAGAGTTATAACCTTTTACCAACCTTTGTATATTGCGCAAGTATTGTGTGCTATACCTCACTTTTAAGAAGCTGAGAGACACAGGTGCGATCAGGTCAAAACTACTATATATTGATACAATCAGATATAGAACATGTAAGGGAAATATAGTTGTAAACACTTGGCAACCATCGCAATTACATATTACATAAGCACTAGAACTGTACGCTATGTGTTAAATGTTGCTATACAATACCAGACTGCCCTGGCCAGTACAACAGAATAGCAAACAACTTCCTTACAAACCGACTGAAACGAAACCATTACAATCAGAGTACAACACTAGCAGTGAAATGCGCCACACCGGACGAAGTGCGCTCAACACGAAATATATGTGGCGGTGACACAGAAAACAAGTCGAGATATAGTTGTGTTAGACTCCGGGTCACACACACACACACTTTCCTTTTACGAGAGGAATTCAATTATACATAACAAGGTATCAATTTATCCAGTTTTAAATACTATAAAATATGTACGCATACTTATTTGAATTCATAGCATGTATAGTGTTAGAACTGTAAGCACATACGAATCTACATACACTCAAACCATTCATCACGAAAGAGAGATGGCACTGCTATGTGCAGTTTATAGGAAATAACTCATGTACCCTGACAGCACTGGAGACAGTGCATCATCCTTGAAAATAAGGCANATTCATCACGAAAGAGAGATGGCACTGCTATGTGCAGTTTATAGGAAATAACTCATGTACCCTGACAGCACTGGAGGCAGTGCATCATCCTTGAAAATAAGGCAGAGGAGACCGAGGAGAGTTGTGACAGAGGTGAGTTGTGACAAAACCGATTTCGCAGAACTTATGGTAGTTAGCGAGCTGGTAACATCGCACATTCGTTGTCGACCCCCGCTAGACGCAGTGCGCGCCGGTGACCTGTGCGGAACGGCATTCTGTTTACGACGTCAGCTCAGAAGAAAATGCCAAAAGTAAGTTTGTAACCAATATTTGCATATCGTATTACTTGATACGTATTAGGATAATTTCAATGGAATATTACACCTTTCAAGCATTGTCTATGTAACTGCTAAAATATGGCATTGCTTATCTAAATTCAATTCGTGTTTAGAGGTTATAAGCATGAGTTGGCGAAAGCGCAGGTTTTGCGCACCTAGGCGAGTTGTGACAGGCTGCCACAATTCTCCTCGGTGTATACTCACAACTAGTTTGTTTTGGTTGTAAACGTATTGTGTGGTGTGGCTTTGCATACAAAGGGTTTAGTTTATTGTTTTAGGATGCCTAACCAATACGTGTGGAAGACGAACAGGGGCTTGGCCAGTATTGACATTTACGAACTAGCCTATGAAGAGGTGACTTTACGAGGGCAGAGTCTTCGAACTGCTGCTAGTTCGTATAATCTAAACTACATGTCACTGTCTCGATGTATAAAAATGAAAACATCTGTAGAACAAAATTCAATACTGAAACCTATAGCTTTCTGGTACCAAAGTCGGACAATTTTTACCGATGAGGAAGAAAAGACTTTATGCGAATATTTGTTGACTTGCGCTGCTTCCAATTATGGAATGNTCTTCGAACTGCTGCTAGTTCGTATAATCTAAACTACATGTCACTGTCTCGATGTATAAAAATGAAAACATCTGTGGAACAAAATTCAATACTGAAACCTATAGCTTTCTGGTACCAAAGTCGGACAATTTTTACCGACGAGGAAGAAAAGACTTTATGAGAATATTNTTATGCGAATATTTGTTGACTTGCGCTGCTTCCAATTATGGAATGACAACAAAAGAAACAAGAAGCTTGGCCTTCAGGTTAGCAAAGAAGCATAACAAAAAGATTCCAAAGTCGTGGTATGCAAATGAAATGGCGGGTGAAGTATGGCTTAAATTATTTATGAAACGTCATCCAATCTTGTCCTTAAGGTTACCTCAGGCAACAAGCACAGCTCGCGCTACGAGCTTTAATAAAACCAATGTGAGTGCATTTTGTGACAATTATACAGGCATATTAAGCAAGTATTCACTTGATGCTAAAGATATATGGAACATGGACGAGACCGGGATAACAATGGCTCAAAAACCGGACAGAATTATTGCGCGACGGGGAGAAAAGCACATCAGCGCCATGACATCGGCAGAAAGAAGAACTCTAGTGACAATGGCTTATATAATGCTTGGTGTTTTTGTCTTGATCTCATAATATGTGCCAATCATTGTTTCATTAATTTAAATGATTATAATGATTTCATAAGACTGTTATTGTAGTTTGCAGTAATGTACCAAAGATCGAATAAAAAGGTACAAATTGTGTTCACATGTCGTTATACTTATATTACTAATTTTAATCACCAATGATAGCATTATAATTAAAGTTTCTTCCATAAAATCCTCAAATGTACGTCTGTCACAACTCGCCTTAGCCTCTGTCATAACTTACCTCGGTAGTAGGAGAGTTGTGACACTAGACAGTGTTTGGGTTTTTAATTTGTTTCTCATGAATTATAACTATTTGTTTTATTTTAAAACTTGATTCCCATAGTTTAAAAGGCAAAGTACCTTGAGTTAATAGAACTCTGATATCGAACTATAACTTAGTATGATATGCTAGGAAACGTACAAAATGTCACAACACTCTTCGGTCTCCCCTACCGCAGGTGCAAATCCCATAGAGAGTCGATCATTTCACAGGTAAAAATACAACATGATACGTAATTTTAAAATAACTTCTATATTATATATATATATTTAAGTATCTATCTCATCATGCAAAAATAACAATTAACTACATCTCCAATAAAAAATTTCGACCCTGAGTATACTCAATGTATGTTCATCTCAAATATTTACAACCTGTCGGATATTTATAAGTAGGTAACAAGCAGGCCATGCTATGACAACCCGAGATGGACAACACAAACCATCACGTCGTGATAATCTTATAAAAGCAGATGGTTAAGTTTACATACATCTACAACGATCGCGTACATTGTTACAATATAAAGATGGAATCATTGGTTGAAGATTTATCATCTGTGACTGCATCGTGAACAGCAAGGGACTCTGAAGATTTGTTCCTTACATCACGACAACAGGAAAGTAGTAATTGCATGTTCGCCCGCAGTGATAGTCTGAATAGACATAGCAAGAAATGTAAAGACAATGTTTGCTGTTCAACAGGAAGTGAGTTGGAAGTATTGTTGCAAGACATTCACTTACAACCTACCAGCCATTTATAAACATACAAGGCAGTAGATACATTTCTTAGTCGATAGGGATTTAAACATAAAAATAAACAATTTATTTTTCTATGTGTATTCATATTCTTAACCAAATCATATGCATATGTACATAATATGTCATGCAATAAAGTCATTAGCTCTGAGTTCATCAATAATCAAATTTATCTCTTCGCTGACAGAAAGATATCCAATTCTATACAATGGAACCACCACCCATAGCCTATCAACCATGTCATTGGAGTCTTCAGAAAATAAGTAGCTAGACTTCATGACACTTTTCGCAGAAGGTTCGCGATACATGTCTGCATATATGTTCTTCTATGATGAGTAGGTTGTTAGATACCTCTGGGCCAGAGTACTTGGTTCGAATCTGCGTTTCTTCGGTCCCAACTTCAAGTAGCTCTTATGTTCAGCAACACGTTTATGCTTTTACTTTGCAGATGTCAACACTTCATCATCAGTAGAATATGTATATTACATATCGTTAGCAATGAACTATATATATCCAACAAAATAGGTTAATACATGACTGTACTCAATGTATGTTCATCCCAAATACTGATAGTATGTCGGACATTTATAAGTAGGTAACAAGCAGGTCATGTCCTGACAACCCGAGGCGGACAACACGTACATTACGTTAGGCGAAAAAAAATTTCCATTAAGAAGTGTGGATCGTGTGCCATGCACACTAATGTCAATTAATATTTAAAAATGTAAAGAATAATAGTTATAAGTACTTACCAACCATTGAAATCATAATATATTACACATACATGATCCTTACGAGAGGCATTAGTTATATAGAACAAGGTGACAATTTATTCCGTTCGAATACAACAAGCAGTAAATATTAGACTGGCTCTTAAAAAAAACATATCTTCGTATAAACTGTTGTTTGTAGTGGATATCGTCCCTACACATTTTTAGGTCTATAAAAGCAATCCGGACCGACACTACACATTGCTTAGAACATCTTTCTCTCGTCTAGAGGTCATAGTGAAATATTTTCGATATAATGTTCGAGTAGCTAAAAATGTTTATGGTCTATCATAACATATGGAAATATTAAATCACTTACAGTACACGACAAAGATACCGAGTTCACATACCTACCTAAAGAATTCCTTCTCGCATGTACACGACATTAAATAAAATCCGTTGACAAACACCTATGTGTTTAACTGCAACAGGACTAAGAGATTCTCGACTGTTCTCCTACAACTACAATGTTTTCCAGACNAAACACCTATGTGTTTAACTGCAACAGGACTAAGAGATTCTCGACTGTTCTCCTACAACTACAATGTTTTCCAGACAGTGCTACCATTACAGAAACACCACATTCCAGGAGCTGGTGTAAGACAAATCGGGAGCGAGCAGCAGCAAAAGAAAAACAAGGCACCACCAACACTGAAAGATGAACGAGTGTAAATAAGTTGAGAGGTTAGAGTGACAACTTCGCAGGCTAGACAGCGATCGAGCTGTTAACGTAATCTATTTCAGTCTAGCAACCATGCTACCGTTTGTACCACAGTCAATAGTCGTCCACTGAGGCAACCCGAGTAGAGCAATACAAATCAGCATGGGGTGCGAACAGTATACAAGCGAGCGTCACGTTAAATGAACGTCATTCCGTTGTCGAGCGTGGTGGTGGTAGAAAACAGACTTTTACTACCGCATCCATCTACTTCTACTACTACAATATGAAGGCAAAATCAAAGGTTGAAGACTTTCCATCTGTAACACTGTCGATATCGTCAAAAGGAAGTTGCCCTGAAGAGCTGCTACAAACATTGTACAGTGTCATCGTAACTACTAAGATCGTGAACGTACAGTGAAGAGTGTGACGGCATTGTGCATTTTCTGCATGCCCACAATCCTACGTGGGGCCATTGTGGCGGGTTGAGGTGTTGCCGTGGAGATTGGTATGGATGAAGGGATAATTTTTGTTACCTAAGGCCAATGGGAGTGTTGGTTAGGGTTGTAGGGTGAGGTAACATATGT
Source organism: Clitarchus hookeri (assembly GCA_002778355.1). Lineage (NCBI taxonomy): Eukaryota > Metazoa > Arthropoda > Insecta > Phasmatodea > Phasmatidae > Clitarchus > Clitarchus hookeri. Next base: position 7,060 of record NQII01001574.1, read on the forward strand.
TCTTCGATTTTTAAGAATTGTTTTACATTTTCACGAATTGTAATATTAAGGTCATAGGGGTCAAGGTCAGTGGTCAAGGTTATANTTTTAAGAATTGTTTTACATTTTCACGAATTGTAATATTAAGGTCATAGGGGTCAAGGTCAGTGGTCAAGGTTATGTGTCAAGGTCATGAATCTAGGTCAAGGTCATGAGTCTAGGTCAAGGTCATTGGTAAAGGTCAGGGGGTTGTTGAAGGGGTTAGGAGTGGTGGTAAGGGGATGGGTGGTGGTGTGTGGTAATTTTTTATTAAAATATTTTTACAAAACAATTTTACTATAATTTTTATTGAACTGATTTCTTGGGATGTCGGGAGGAAGAACATCCAACATAGCATCGANTTTTAAGAATTGTTTTACATTTTCACGAATTGTAATATTAAGGTCATAGGGGTCAAGGTCAGTGGTCAAGGTTATATGTCAAGGTCATGAATCTAGGTCAAGGTCATGAGTCTAGGTCAAGGTCATTGGTAAAGGTCAGGGGGTTGTTGAAGGGGTTAGGAGTGGTGGTAAGGGGATGGGTGGTGGTGTGTGGTAATTTTTTATTGAAATATTTTTTAAAAACAATTTTACTATAATTTTTATTGAACTGATTTCTTGGGATGTCGGGAGGAAGAACATCCAACATAGCATCGANAAAACAATTTTACTATAATTTTTATTGAACTGATTTCTTGGGATGTCGGGAGGAAGAACATCCAACATAGCATCGAGCCCTGGCTGTGACGCCTACCAAGGTGGTGGATGGTGGCTGTAATGCCTACCAATATGGCGGACGGTGACTGACGCTTACAAAGATGGTGGACGGCACCAATCAACATGGCTGCCGGCCACACCTACCAAGATGGCTGATAGTGACTTTGACGCCTACTAAGATGGGGGAAAGTGGCTGTGAGCCTACCAGGATGATGGACTGCACCGACCAACATGGCTGCCGGCCGCGCTTGTGACGTCATGGCAGACAACTCCTACCTCCTACTCCTGAAATCCTATGACTCAGAACCGACATACCTATATTGCTAACAATACCAGCTTAAATACGAACCAGCCATGCCAATCAACCACACCCACAAACCATACGAACCGTCCACACCAAACGACCATTCCAGCCGACCTGTGTAATGATCNTGCCAATCAACCACACCCACAAACCATACGAACCGTCCACACCAAACGACCATTCCAGCCGACCTGTGTAATGATCATTAAGATCAGCCAACCATAACAACCGCAAATGCCGACCAGTCATACAAACAGGCAATTGCTGACTGGCTATACCAGACGACTGTACCAGTCATCAAGACCAACTATCCAACTAGACCAGCCAACCCCACCGAACAACCATACTAGCTAACTACTGACTCCACCCAAGACTGACTCCGCCCAAGACTGATTCCAACCAAGACTGATTCCAACCAAAACTGATTCCAACCAAANTGCCAATCAACCACACCCACAAACCATACGAACCGTCCACACCAAACGACCATTCCAGCCGACCTGTGTAATGATTATTAAGATCAGTCAACCATAACAACCGCTAATGCCGACCAGTCATACAAACAGGCAATTGCTGACTGGCTATACCAGACGACTGTACCAGTCATCAAGACCAACTATCCAACTAGACCAGCCAACCCCACCGAACAACCATACTAGCTAACTACTGACTCCACCCAAGACTGACTCCGCCCAAGACTGTTTCCAACCAAGACTGATTCCAACCAAAACTGATTCCAACCAAAACTGATTCCAACCAAGACAGGCTCCTGCCGAGACCAACTTCTGCCAAACTGTCTAGAACAATGAAGGAGATCAACCAGCAAGACCAACCGACCATCAGATTGTCATTAATAGTTTCTGTGTTATTCACATCCAATGAGTGTAAATTTATTTTAGATTGCCAGTATTTCTTAAAAGCAAACTAGTCAAAATTTAGCATTTTATTATAATTTTTAGGTACAAATACTTTAGTAAGCATATTTAAATTATAAGTGTTTAAGATACGTTTATCTTAGGCCATTGATAATACTCCATAAAATGTATGGTATATTCTGGAAGTCTCATGTAGAAACGTTGTTGACAGACTGCATGCCATTTCTACACATATTGCATAGACACAATAAGCCATGTGATGCATGTGCCTGGGTTGTCCTTAGCACTCTCATATTTCAAGGCCTTCTGTTCATAAAATACACCTTGATAGGCAGAACCCACAACTTACATGGACAATGAAGAAAATATGATCATCTCTCCATCTCCATTTAACAAGCACAAATAATAAGCAACATAGGTAAGAGAAGTTTCTCAGTCTGCTGTTTAAAAAATAGATAAGCAAAGCATTCAGACGCTGCTGGTGACGATTCATTCAAAATGCTGGACAAGAAAAGAAAGAAACATCAAAATATACACTCTACACCTCTTACATAGATAGTGCACTCAGAAGNAAAATGCTGGACAAGAAAAGAAAGAAACATCAAAATATACACTCTACACCTCTTACATAGATAGTGCACTCAGAAAAACTTTATAAAAAAAATTTTCAACCGGAAAATGCTTTCCAACAGTTGCAAAATTATAAGAGAAGTAGTAAACATTAATTGGATTTCATTTGCGTAAAACTTAACTGCAACTATANCAACAGTTGCAAAATTATAAGAGAAGTAGTAAACATTAATTGGATTTCATTTGCGTAAAACTTAACTGCAACTATAAGTCTTGATTGAAAAATACATCAACTAAAATTTTAGACTGTACCAAACGTATAAAACAATACAGAAACAAAGAAAATATATAATATTTATTTATACAAATAGTATTTTTGTCTTTACAGGTGCAAGGATAACCATGAATCATGTAGGTAATATACAACCGAAAACACATTTTACCTCTTATCACCTTCTTTGGAAGTTTAAAGAATCTAGAAATTAAATTTATTTATATATAAATATAAATAAATAGATATATGCGTGTATGTAACCAACCTTCTGAAGCAAAAAGAATAACGATATTCTGTAGGGTTAGTGAGCTATTAAAGGATTCCTCGAAAACACTTTTAGCGATTTTCATTTTATTAAGGGTTGAATTTCGAAAAATGCTCNTGAGCTATTAAAGGATTCCTCGAAAACACTTTTAGCGATTTTCATTTTATTAAGGGTTGAATTTCGAAAAATGCTGAAACCAATTTTTTTTTGTATTTATACAGCAAATATTTTTAAGTAAACGGCATGACAATGTCTTACTAGGTTAATGAGCAATTGAGGATTACTCTAAAATACATTTTAAACCTTTAGCCCTCTTAGAGGGTGAACAACGAAAATTCCTGAAATTAATTTATTGCCAGCCTTTGGGAGCAAAGAGCATAACCACATCTTATCGAGTTAATGAGCCGTTGAGGAGACCTCGAAAACACATTTTACACCTTCTCACCCCCTTAGGGCTTAAATTTAAAAAAAAAATGCTAAAATTACGTTTTAGACATTTGTATAGGCCCAAGCAGCATTTTAAAGCAAAGAGTATAACGATATTTTATCGGTTTAATGAGCTATTGGGGAGTCCTCAAAAACATGCTTTACCCCTTTTCACCAATTTAAAAAATCTTACAATTTACTTTTAGGTAGTTATATAGGCAACTTTTTGAAGCTTTTCGGTACATCGCAATCCGTTATTTTATTTATTAAAGGACTTGCTTAACAAATATATAATTACATATTAAGGACACGAGGCATTGCAGAAAGATGTGGCGTGGCGCCTGTTTTTGGTTAATGTTGCCAAAGTAAACATTTTAGTTTTTCAAGTGATTTCTGTTTTCAAAACAGAGCTTACTAAAAGAGCATTTTAAAAATATTTATTTCGGATACCTCGAAAAATATACCGATTTCGTTAAAATATCGTTGAATTGTATCAAAAATTTATATCGATATATCTTTGATATAATATCGTTATTTAGATATATCGATATCTTTTTCAACATCCCTNAAAATGCTGGACAAGAAAAGAAAGAAACATCAAAATATACACTCTACACCTCTTACATAGATAGTGCACTCAGAAGAACTTTATAAAAAAAATTTTCAACCGGAAAATGCTTTTCAACAGTTGCAAAATTATAAGAGAAGTAGTAAACATTAATTGGATTTCATTTGCGTAAAACTTAACTGCAACTATAAGTCTTGATTGAAAAATACATCAACTAAAATTTTAGACTGTACCAAACGTATAAAACAATACAGAAACAAAGAAAATATATAATATTTATTTATACAAATAGTATTTTTGTCTTTACAGGTGCAAGGATAACCATGAATCATGTAGGTAATATACAACCGAAAACACATTTTACCTCTTATCACCTTCTTTGGAAGTTTAAAGAATCTAGAAATTGAATTTATTTATATATAAATATAAATAAATAGATATATGCGTGTATGTAACCAACCTTCTGAAGCAAAAAGAATAACGATATTCTGTAGGGTTAGTGAGCTATTAAAGGATTCCTCGAAAACACTTTTAGCGATTTTCATTTTATTAAGGGTTGAATTTCGAAAAATGCTCAAACCAATTTTTTTTTTGTATTTATACAGCAAATATTTTTAAGTAAACGGCATGACAATGTCTTACTAGGTTAATGAGCAATTGAGGATTACTCTAAAATACATTTTACACCTTTAGCCCTCTTAGAGGGTGAACAACGAAAATTCCTGAAATTAATTTATTGCCAGCCTTTGGGAGCAAAGAGCATAACCACATCTTATCGAGTTAATGAGCCGTTGAGGAGACCTCGAAAACACATTTTTCACCTTCTCACCCCCTTAGGGCTTAAATTAAAAAAAAAATGCTAAAATTACGTTTTAGACATTTGTATAGGCCCAAGCAGCATTTTAAAGCAAAGAGTATAACGATATTTTATCGGTTTAATGAGCTATTGGGGAGTCCTCAAAAACATGCTTTACCCCTTTTCACCAATTTAAAAAATCTTACAATTTACTTTTAGGTAGTTATATAGGCAACTTTTTGAAGCTTTTCGGTACATCGCAATCCGTTATTTTATTTATTAAAGGACTTGCTTAACAAATATATAATTACATATTAAGGACACGAGGCATTGCAGAAAGATGTGGCGTGGCGCCTGTTTTTGGTTAATGTTGCCAAAGTAAACATTTTAGTTTTAAAGTGATTTCTGTTTTCAAAACAGAGCTTACTAAAAGAGCATTTTAAAAATATTTATTTCGGATACCTTAAAAATATACCGATTTCGTTAAAATATCGTTGAATTATATCAAAAATTTATATCGATATATCTTTGATATAATATCGTTATTTAGATATATCGATATCTTTTTCAACATCCCTNTATCAAAAATTTATATCGATATATCTTTGATATAATATCGTTATTTAGATATATCGATATCTTTTTCAACATCCCTAGCCCGCACCGTATGAGGAAACCACCTCTAATTTTTCATGCTTTTGCGTCCAGCGGTTTGGACTATGCGTTGATGAGTGATTCTGTTAGCCAATTTAGGTACTTCTTTTTATACCTAACGATAATAGTTACTCAAAGCTTCATTTTCCGCCATAGAATTCTGATTCTTATACCATTCAAGGTATTTAAGGAAAATAAAAGAAAGGCTTTAAAGGCATCTAAAATGTTCTGTGAAAAATTCGAAGAGTCTCTCGGGTAACGGTTCACGAAGCTACTTTTTGACTTGGAACTGAAATATTTGATTTTTTTTCTGTAATTATGAAGACAACAGGAATATTACAGCGGTAAATGTATTTCAATGAAGAAATTTATTAGTTGTATATTTTCGTAGCATTTTCAGTAACTGTAACAGATCAGGATCTTAAGAATGTGAAACTACAGTACTACAAAAGAACGATTAACTGGTGATCTTTACGAGACATATTTTAACTCGTGTAATGCCATTTTAGATAGCCTTTAGCCTATTTCGCCCCTCGTAGAGCACCTCACGTAACTTTGTGACGTCACACAAATTTTCAGATAACACGCGCGCTGTGTAGAGANTTTTAGATAGCCTTTAGCCTATTTCGCCCCTCGTAGAGCACCTCACGTAACTTTGTGACGTCACACAAATTTTCAGATAACACGCGCGCTGTGTAGAGATTGTAATTTACAGAATATGATAACGAGAAGTTAAAATGGTGGAGAAGCAAGCTGAGACATTATCCGTTGTGTTCGGATCCTAANTTTGTTTTTTACAGAATATGATAACGAGAAGTTAAAATGGTGGAGAAGCAAGCTGAGACATTACCCGTTGTGTTCGGATCCTAAAAATTGGGTATTTTTGGAGCTACGAGTGTATGAATAATTATTGGCAGAGGTTTTGGATGCAGTGAGGACTTTTATGCCCTTTAGAAGAAAGTGTGATGTACCCAGTCTTATAGGTTTTGTCGAATTTCTCATGAAATATCAATGAGAAACGGCATCGCGTAGCAAAGGCTATCTTACAATGTTCTCAAGTTTTTTATTTTTCTGTCAATATTTAATTTTTATTTTTGATAGTTTTTTTTCAACAATTATTTTATTTTCAGAACGTAAAGTTTTGATAAACACATATAGAAATCAATAAAGGACTATAATTTAAGTCATTATTCCACATTTTCTGAAATAATAAAAATTAGCCCCTTCTCACACTCCCCCTTCTTGCACCGCTATAAATAAATAAATTACAAAAATATTTTAAAAATGTATTAAGAAAAATGTTTGTATGTAACTAATATAGGTAGGTGTGTTGGGTAGGTGAACAGTGAGTTTGGCGGGTTGCATACCTGTCGGTGAGCCGCCTGAGCGAGTTGTCGGAGAGATCGAGGACTCTGAGCGGGATGTCGGACGTGGTGAAGGCCTGCGTGGGCAGTGCTTGGTGGCCCACCCACCGCTGACTGAACGACACGATGGGGGCGCGGTACGGGAAGGAAGGGAAGTCTCCGTGGAACACGACGTGGTCGCAGTCGACGACGATCTCGTCGTCAGGGGTCAGCTCGCAGCGGCAGGGGTACCGTAGGTCACGATGCAGCTCCGGGCACGGCTGGCTGGCCATGGCCGCGACGACGAGCAGCGGCAGCAGCCTCCAGCCGGTCATCCTCTGCAACTGAAGATTAGCACTTATTATGGCACTAGCTGATGCTGCCGGCCTGCTACCACCTATTCTCGGTCAAATGAGCACTTTTGAAACAAGTGATTGAAAAAAAACCACTGTCCATAGCTACTTATATGCTGCGTTATACTTTGACGTGCAGGCTCTTAGTTAAGTTGGAAGCGATATAAAAATTATTTTTAACATTTGACGTTGTATTCCGATTTTAATGTTTAAATGTACGGTCACTGAAGTTGGTGTTTCTTGTTTTATGCATATGAATGCTCACATTAGTAGCACATCTAACAATTTCCATGGTTTCGTTTGGATGGCGCATGAATAAAATGACCAGGCCCATGGCACGTGGCATAGGGATGCAAAAAGAACAATAAAAGTAGATCCTAAACAGTGATTTCAAAAGTGCTCAGTTAACCGTGAACAGTCTATACCCGGGTGACTGAACGTGAAGTCCTTATTATAACTCGGGCTGTTTACGTTCTCTTATACANCAGCCCGAGTACTATACTCGGGCTGTTTACGTTCTCTTATACAAAGTCGGGAAATCAATGTTTTATTTATATGTTGAACATAATAAAAGCTTNTTATAACTCGGGCTGTTTACGTTCTCTTATACAAAGTCGGGAAATCAATGTTTTATTTATATGTTGAACATAATAAAAGCTTATAACTAATGAAACAGCTCCAATTATTCTTTTCAGTGTTATCGACTTGATTAGTATAACCTAAACTAAATTTATTCGTGGTAATTTAAAACGTAAAGTTGTTATTAAAATAATTTTTTAGCTCATTTATAACTTATTAAAAACCACTTTTAACAACATTGATGTTGAAAATAGTAGATTGCTACCTTTTTCCTCTTACTGATTGTTTATATGGTTGCACTTTTCACAGGAAAATAAACTTGTTAACTACATTTGATGCAGTCAGAGCAGTAACCTTACACATCACATTTTATACTTGAAACATTTTCAGGCACAANATATGGTTGCACTTTTCACAGGAAAATAAACTTTGTTAACTACATTTGATGCAGTCAGAGCAGTAACCTTACACATCACATTTTATACTTGAAAAATTTTCAGGCACANTTGTTAACTACATTTGATGCAGTCAGAGCAGTAACCTTACACATCACATTTTATACTTGAAAAATTTTCAGGCACAAAATTAATTCATTAAAAAGGCATCATAAACCTTAAATTTGCTGCTTTTTAAAGTTTCTGTCGCAAAGCAAGATTTCAGCCATCATGAAACATCCAGAAAGAGCAAGATGCAAGCAGTAAAGCTCAGTTAAAAGTTTTTTTTAATGTACGGTATTATAAAGCTATTATTTTTTTCCCAACATTGACTCTACAGTCTGCCTTCATTTCAACATATGGAGTTTAAACCCCTATTTGGAGATTTTATACGCACTGTAAGGCGACCCCAGTAGCAAAATTTGGTTGGGGTAACGTTGGCCCAACGTTTGGCTCTACCATTGTGCCAATGTTCGCATATTACGTTAGCCCAACATTGCTGTTATGTTGATTGCCAACTACACTGAAGAGCCAAAAAAAACGGGTATANAACGGTTATAGGCGTGCGTATGCAAATAACAGAGGTATGGAACCAATCAGAGTAACGCGATGCGGTCGGCAGCTCGATCGGTTACTGTTGCTACAATGGCAGGTTATCTAGTTTAAGTGAGTTTGAACGTGGTGTTATAGTCGGCGCACGAGAAATGGGACATAGCATCTCCGAAGTAGCGATAACATTTAGATGTTCGCGTACGACCATTTCACGAGTGTANTACACGATATTAGGTACCTGTACCAGTTTTTTTGGATCTTCCGTGTAAAATACAACATTGGCCCAACATAATGTTATTATTGTGTGCAAACTTTTCGACTTTGGTAATATATTGACAAAATGTGTTATTGCATTCATAATGCCAACCAATAAACAATTCTGCCAACGTTCATTACCAGTATTTAAAATAAATTTTACCCATTAACAAAAACAATAAGAAAAAACATTGTGATAATCCTATTACTTTACACTTTAAATGTGAATCAGTGAGAATTTCACTGTTTAAATCAGTTAACAATGCCTGACTGATCAACAGTCACTTCAGTGAATTTAACTANAATCAGTGAGAATTTCACTGTTTAAATCAGTTAACAATGCCTGACTGATCAACAGTCACTTCAGTGAATTTAACTAATGAATTGGTGAAAAAATGATCGTTTTCCATGGCCTATTGATTCAGTGACATTTTTCACTGATTCGTAAGCCATTTAATTCACTGTTTTTCAGTGATTAATTTTTTTTACCGTTGGTTCAATTAAACAACGCATATCAAATAGTAGCTAAACAACGCGTATAAAATGAAATAACAATGCATAAACTAAAAAAACCAACAGAAATTACTTCCTGAAAATTGAGTTTCGTCTTACATAATACCATTTTACGTGGTAACATGAACATTCAGTTTCATTCCGTTTTAACGTCTTTCATTTCGTTTTAACGTAATCAGGGGTTGATTTTAAAGAATTTTAGTTCCTGTCTGACAGACAGGTTCTCANTAAATGTGAATCAGTGAGAATTTCACTGTTTAAATCAGTTAACAATGCCTGACTGATCAACAGTCACTTCAGTGAATTTAACTGATGAATTGGTGAAAAAATGATCGTTTTCCATGGCCTATTGATTCAGTGACATTTTTCACTGATTCGTCAGCCATTTAATTCACTGTTTTTCAGTGATTAATTTTTTTACCGTTGGTTCAATTAAACAACGCATATCAAATGGTAGCTAAACAACGCGTATAAAATGAAATAACAATGCATAAATTAAAAAACCAACAGAAATTACTTCCTGAAACTTGAGTTTCGTCTTACATAATACCATTTTACGTGGTAACATGAACATTCAGTTTCATTCCGTTTTAACGTCTTTCATTTCGTTTTAACGTAATCAGGGGTTGATTTTAAAGAATTTTAGTTCCTGTCTGACAGACAGGTTCTCATTTCTTCAAACGTGTCCATAACACTTTCAACTTGCCAGCTATTGAATATACAATAACGATGAAAAAAAAGCTCTGTTTCTGTATATTTTTGATGCACAAAAATTAATATACAAAAAATTTTCACTGCAAGCTAAGTAGAATATATTCAACACTAGGACTTACTGAACAATGTGATTTCAGTTTTCATTATACTCTTCAATCTTCATCGCTATCACTTTCATTTGGGTAAGAATCAATTTCCTCTTTTGCTATTGCATATGGTGCTTGAAACAAATGGCGTTTCCTTTGACTACTGCGCAACCAGAGGTTGATAGCTTCATCTGGGTCATAGTCGCAGACACTTGGTGACTTCATTTGAATCCGCATCAGTGATGATAGAACATTGCCCTCATCTGATTTCGCCAATCAGATTTTGTTAATTTAATTAGTGAGAAACCACATTCACAGCAGCTGTATGAGCTGGCAGTGACAACAGGAGAACAACAAGGCCACGTATATTAAAGTATTCAGCTTTGTGTTTTTCATTCACAGCACTCCAACTTGTTTTTGTGACAGGCCTATTTCCTTTATAGATATTTCTTTTGAGGTATGACCATTCTGTCTCTATCATTGCAAGCTTGAAGCCATTTCTTGAAAGAATAAGTGAAAAAATACTTATTAACAAAATCACAATAGTGTCTCCAAATGTAGCATCTGCATTTAAAGTCTCAGGCCCTGATTTGAAATTACAGATCTCAGCAGCTTTGAACAATTCCTTGTGGTGATTGTAATTGTCACCTAGTCAACGTTCCATGCAGTTTACTAGTGCACATACCACATGTTTCTTATTGTCAGCACTCAAACCATTATTAGTTTTTATAAAGTTGGAATTTTCATTGTTCTCAGCTTAAAACCATGTACATGTAATGCTGCTATGGAGTCTTTCCTTATATTGTAAACCTCCTCAATTGGCAATGTTTCCTTCTGTAAAAAAAGCAAAAACAGAGTGGATAACACTGAGAGAATGTCACATGAAAACTGCAATAGATGAACATGTTCCAGGTTACTGAGGAATAACTTGATTCCTCTCTTACTTGATTTTTCACTTTCATTTTNTGCAATAGATGAACATGTTCCAGGTTACTGAGGAATAACTTGATTCCTCTCTTACTTGATTTTTCACTTTCATTTTCAGCTTCAAATATAATTTTCTTTATAAATTGAGACAACTTGATAGCACCTGTCACAGCTCATTTAGTGTGGGAAAACCAGCGAGTGCCTCCAACTCATGTAAGGTAACTGAAGTGAACACCTTCATTTTCACAAGCTGTTTCCAAAATAGCTATGTAAACTGGCCTGTGGTTAAAAAATAAATATAGTAACTTCAAAAAACATGCTTTGTACACAACAGTACACTGAAGAACCAAAAAAACTGGTACACCTGCCTAATATCGTGTAGGGCTCCCGCGAGCACGCAGAAGTGCCGCAAGACGACGTGGCGTGGACTCGACTAATGTCTGAAGGTAT
>NQII01001574.1:21842-110616 GCA_002778355.1 Clitarchus hookeri
GACCAGCAACGGGCTCGAACCAATCACGACTCTTATAGCCCCCACTTCCCCCGAACTGCTCAAGTTGGTAATGTGCAAGTGCACCAAGACCTGTGCACGGAACTGCAGCTCCCTGAAGGGGGGGGGATAAAGTGCACTGATCTGTGCATCCACTGCGTGCACAGATCATGCAACAACGCAGCGGTGCCCCTAAGCGACGATGACAATGAGGTCGAATATTAGGACCTTCAAGTCGAACTTGGGATTCAATTACGAACTGAGGAGGGAGCGTTAGAGTCACTGGAGGAGGAGGAGGAAGATGAAATAGCTACGAGCTCCAAAGGTGTGTAACATCACCTATAATTCCAAACCTTGTTTTCACATTAGTATAACTATCAACTTCTTTTACGTATAGAAGAACCATCATATCCCTTATTTGTAACAATGTAAGTACGCCACTAATTCCATCCTGTTCTTTACAGATGTGTCTCTCCAACGAGCCTCAGACGACGAGTGAAACCCCACAAGTTATGCCACAGGTTAATAACAGTAAATTTTTCTGAAGTACATAGGTACCTACCTACAGCATATTCCTTACCAATATTACCAACTAATAACCTCTAATACACAGTTTTCCTGTCTGTTCCAGATGAATGAATACCCCACCCACCGGAAAATACCCAATAAATGGACTGGACCTGTACATACAAATACCTGTTTTAGTTTAATCATTCTTCAAAATTGTCTTTTACCTGCAATTACGCAATTTATTATTAGTATTAAGTAATTTTAATGTAAATATAACAATAGCTAAGTACAACTTTTTTCACTAATTTGTCTCCTTTCTTTCAATGTGATTTAAGACAATTCTTTGAAAACAATTGGGCCCAACATTTATTTTAAGTGTATTTCATCAAGTTCAATATCATACATGGTCAAAACTATCATAACAAGAGTCGTTTCCACGGACATCGGGCGTAGAAAGTAGAAATATGGCGTTTTTGCGATTTTTGGGAATTTTGCCCATTTNGTTTCCACGGACATCGGGCGTAGAAAGTAGAAATATGGCGTTTTTGCGATTTTTGGGAATTTTGCCCATTTTTTGACGCGCTCTAGCGGTGGAACGGTTAGTCATAGAAAAAATGTTATGGACAAAAAATGTAGACAATTTAGTCTACATTAATTTTATATAGAATAGTCTTTTCGAAAAAACGCATAGTTCCCAATATATAGGCAGAAAATCAAAAAAAGTGCCAAAATTTCGAGGTTTTTTGCAAAAAAAAAAAAACAATGTTCCGGGCAAAAATTCTGCCAGCAAACTTCAGATTCGTGTTCAGCGACGCACAAAACATAAGGAATGACAACTATTACGACTATATCTGAACTTTCCCCTATTTTTCCTAATTTGCCTAGCCTGTGTCTCGGGCAGGCGGACAACACTCGGGTTGAAGGTTTTAATTGCTTTAAATATGGTAAAGTGATTGCGGTTATACGTGCTATTTGTTTTAAAAATCCTAACGTTACCAATTAAAGTAAAAGCTAAAATAAAGGGCATGCAATTTAAAACTACATACTTTCGATTTTCCCCTCAGTAGTCGACATTGGCTTTGTAGCTCGGTTGGAAAGGTACTGGTCTAAAAGTGGAGTAGGGGTGGAATGAGTTCTACCCTGCTCATCCTTAAAAACGTCTTTACTTTTTTTAATTACGGTAATTGCGTAATGTGAATAGTTGCTGTCGGAAATAGGTTTATTTCTCGTAACGATTAGGCCAAATTCAATAAAAACAATATTAAATTTGTTGCATGCAGTTGGCCGTCACTTGTTCATCAGTGAAATTGTTTCATGTCACTTATTCAATAAGTGAAATAATTTCACTGAAACATCCAGTGGTTTTCCGCTGATTCTAAGAGGAGTCATTTTCACTGAGTCGAGTAGTTGAATTTCATTACAGATGACGGGTTTTCCTCTGATTCCAGTTTAAAGTGTACATTATTTTCCACTTCTCAATATAACCTGACACTTGGTGAATGTTGGATTTGAACTCGTGCCATTTAGATTAATAGCCTTTGCATATTTTGCACTAGACTACTGTGATCTCCCACGATAGTTCAAGCAGTATGCAGTTATCATAGAGTTGCAGTTAGACATAATGTATTATATTTTTTATGTATCTAAGTGAGATTTTACTGCTTTGAAACTGAATTTAAAACCTTCCAGTTACAACAATATATTTTCCACCTAATAACCAACACACAACCAACAACAGACAGTTTATTTTTTCTAAACGATCTCCATGCTAAAAAAAACTGGAATTATTAAGCAAATAAAATAAGGTTTATTTGTTTTACTTTATAAAATATTAGTAATGTCCTATGGTGGCATAATGTCTGCTATGCTATGTTACCCCAACTTAACAAAATTAACCAATCATCATCTTTAAGGTCTAAATATTGTCTAAACACGGTTTAAAGAATAAAATTGCATCTGGTAAGTATTTATATGCTGTGAAAATTAATGTGTTTTTCGATTTAAAAATATTATTATTTTCTATTAGCAAAAATATGTTGGTTATACAATGTTGGCTCAACAAAGGTTTACAGTACATACCTAATACCGACAGTATGTTTTCCAACACTTGCCAGCGAAGTCAATTTTAAATAATGCATGTTTTGTGTGTTCAAAACATTGCTTTTAAACAATTATACGAAATGATATTGTTATTTCATTATAAATGTTGCCATTTCCTTTGTTGGCATAATGCTGGTTACACAGTGTTGGCCCAATAAAAGTTTACATACCAAATGCCAACAGTAAGCCTCTCGTGTGTGTGCTACAGACATTACTTTTTAAAAATCATGCAAAATTATAGTGATATTTCATTAGGAATATGGCAATTACTTTTGTTAGCAAAATGTTGGTTACACAATGTTGGCCCAACAAATGTTTACATATCAAATGTCAACAGTATGTTTTCCAGCTAGTAATCAACACCTTATCAACGAAATCAGTTTTAAATAACACATGGTTTCTGTTAAAAAATAAAGTTTTTAAACAAAAATACAAAATTATTCAATTCTATCATATTTTATCAGAAATATGAACTCGTTACACAGTGTTGCCCAACAGAAGTTTACATACCAAATGCCGACAGCATGTTTTCCAACAAGTAACCAACACATGACCAACGAAATTAATTTTCAATAAGACATGGTTAGTGTGTTAAAAACATAACTTTTAAACAAAAATAAACAATTGTTGTTTTATTTCGTAATAAATATGGTAATTATCATTGTCGGTGTAATAGTGGTTAAACAATGTTGGCCCTACTTAACCATTAGTAATAATTACCAACTTTTGTATTCCCAACATTGACACAAAATATAACCAGCAGATCATATTTTAAAGAGAAGTATCTCAGGTCATAAAGAACCTCCGTATTATATAAAATACAAGAAATTGGCATGGTTTTCATTCTAAAAGGTTGTTCCATACTTTTACATTAAATGTTGGTTTGGTTGCCCAATGTTGCCCCAACAGAAAAATACACACTCATTACCAACAGTATGTTTACCAATTCGTTGCTAACCAACAACCAAACATTAAAAATTATACTTGCGATAGGTTATGGCATTTCCTGATTTAGCGACACCATTGTCTGAAGGGTGCTAAGTAATCTCTTTAAGATTTTCGTGGTAGCAAATTTTTGTTGGCATTTTCCGTTGGACCAACGTTGTATTAATGCGTGTACTCTAGCCCTTCTTATAGCCAACGTTTCCAATCATTGCTACTGGGGGAAGTACTTAGTCAGTGCTATGATGTATTTTATTAAATATCATTTAAATTTCTGCATGCACCATTGATCAAAAATTTACAACTGATTGCTGCTTCAGTTTTATAACGTTTTATATGGTTCCTCGATGGCCGAGATGGCGTCCATATCCCTATGGTCAGAAAGCCGAGTTGGCGCTGGTTCCAGACTCCATAGATTGATTCAAATTAGAACTGAACTGAGTCTGTGTACACGTGTAGTTCCAAGTACTTTATTTTAACAAGGTGCTTTGCTTTTATAATATGCTATATTTACAGTAAAGAAGCACAACGATTACATAATAGAAGTCAACGACTAGTCGCACTCCATGCCATTGATTATGTGCAACAGGCTTTGGCAAAATCAGCGCTTCACAAACAACCACTTCGATACAAAACGTTGTATGATAATGTTGTTGTAAGCCATGCATTTCTTTGAAAGCATTTGATTTGGTTGCTGAGAGCAGTATAACAACAATGAATCGAATTTAAAAAAAACGCATACACAGAATTTCAATTTGACAAACGTTCCATCAGGTAACAGTCACTTCCGCCGCTAGAGGGAAAATGCGAGGGCCGTCTCAGCGACTCGCAAGCGAGTGTACACCGAAAAAGGGTCTGCGTGCGCATCGTTGACAGCAAAATTGGAACTCTTAAAAAAGACGTTCCATGTGTAAAAGCGTCCATGACTAAAAGTGCCTAAAATGGCAAATCCGCCAAATAGTATGATTAACATTCTTTCAGCAGATGTAAATAATGAAAAACAAAAAAGGGGAGAAAATGTTCCTTATCATTAAGTTACAACTTGTTTGTTTCGTAAATACATAAATAAGTACACATGGCATCACCATAGTAAATGCATATACAGAATATTGCTTACAGCATGTAGGTTTCTTCAGACAACGCAGAAATACGACTTGGTATATGCAAACACTTTTGAGAGCATTAAATATCCTTTGAGGCACAATCTTTTTTTTTTTTTAATCTAAGCAGTGTTATAAAGTCTATGTCTTCTGTTTGCAATGCATCTTCGCGCTCTCGAAATAATCTCAGCCCATTTGCTTGCAGTTGTACATTTTCTAAGTTGTCAGTTGTAAGACATAATGCTGTCGCGGTCGAGAAATGTTGACAGTAGTAGCGGGAGTAAAGTCTATGAAATTTTCCCCGCTCGCTGAGTGGGACAGTGAAGTATGTTTGGTTGTGCAATAAGAGGGCGCGTGTGGAGGCGAAGGTGCACACAGCTATCCACACCTGTGTCGCGATCACACACGGAATCAGGCGGTAACTGGCCAGTTTTCGCGCCGTTACGCTGTCCCTTGCCTGCGGATAATGTTTCTACTCGCGATGACCGAGCCAAATGTTCACACACACACGCTTTCTGCTGAGTTCAAGGGCGTGCGCGCCAGTTCGTAATAGCTGATTTTTGGGTTAGTGAGAAGAGTTGTGTGTGGGTTGCCAGCGTGCACAGATCAGGGGCTTCAGGAAGAGAGGTCGTCTCGTCGAGATGGCTTTGTCCAGATGTAGGCGAGAGCCCGCTCGGGGCGACAAGTCCACGATGGAAACGAAGGTGGGTTAAATAAGATTAACTGAAGTTTTTGCAGTGAACATGCGCTGGAGGTCAGTTGTCCGCTTTAGCGATGCCTGAATTGGTAAATTGAAGAAAGCCCTTGCCTAGTGGTGGCGAAGTTATGCCCTAAGAGTACGGACGAGCCTAGGCGCCTGCTTCGAATGTTAATCGGGTTCTTGTCTTACATAATTCCGTCATTTTTAATATTAGTTTAAATTAAATCTGTTAGAATTAAGTTAGATATAGGTAAATAATCTGAACTCTCCCCGCGAAGTAATTTANGAATTTCAATTTGACAAACGTTCCATCAGGTAACAGTCACTTCCGCCGCTAGAGGGAAAATGCGAGGGCCGTCTCAGCGACTCGCAAGCGAGTGTACACCGAAAAAGGGTCTGCGTGCGCATCGTTGACAGCAAAATTGGAACTCTTAAAAAAGACGTTCCATGTGTAAAAGCGTCCATGACTAAAAGTGCCTAAAATGGCAAATCCGCCAAATAGTATGATTAACATTCTTTCAGCAGATGTAAATAATGAAAAACAAAAAAGGGGAGAAAATGTTCCTTATCATTAAGTTACAACTTGTTTGTTTCGTAAATACATAAATAAGTACACATGGCATCACCATAGTAAATGCATATACAGAATATTGCTTACAGCATGTAGGTTTCTTCAGACAACGCAGAAATACGACTTGGTATATGCAAACACTTTTGAGAGCATTAAATATCCTTTGAGGCACAATCTTTTTTTTTTTTTAATCTAAGCAGTGTTATAAAGTCTATGTCTTCTGTTTGCAATGCATCTTCGCGCTCTCGAAATAATCTCAGCCCATTTGCTTGCAGTTGTACATTTTCTAAGTTGTCAGTTGTAAGACATAATGCTGTCGCGGTCGAGAAATGTTGACAGTAGTAGCGGGAGTAAAGTCTATGAAATTTTCCCCGCTCGCTGAGTGGGACAGTGAAGTATGTTTGGTTGTGCAATAAGAGGGCGCGTGTGGAGGCGAAGGTGCACACAGCTATCCACACCTGTGTCGCGATCACACACGGAATCAGGCGGTAACTGGCCAGTTTTCGCGCCGTTACGCTGTCCCTTGCCTGCGGATAATGTTTCTACTCGCGATGACCGAGCCAAATGTTCACACACACACGCTTTCTGCTGAGTTCAAGGGCGTGCGCGCCAGTTCGTAATAGCTGATTTTTGGGTTAGTGAGAAGAGTTGTGTGTGGGTTGCCAGCGTGCACAGATCAGGGGCTTCAGGAAGAGAGGTCGTCTCGTCGAGATGGCTTTGTCCAGATGTAGGCGAGAGCCCGCTCGGGGCGACAAGTCCACGATGGAAACGAAGGTGGGTTAAATAAGATTAACTGAAGTTTTTGCAGTGAACATGCGCTGGAGGTCAGTTGTCCGCTTTAGCGATGCCTGAATTGGTAAATTGAAGAAAGCCCTTGCCTAGTGGTGGCGAAGTTATGCCCTAAGAGTACGGACGAGCCTATGCGCCTGCTTCGAATGTTAATCGGGTTCTTGTCTTACATAATTCCGTCATTTTTAATATTAGTTTAAATTAAATCTGTTAGAATTAAGTTAGATATAGGTAAATAATCTGAACTCTCCCCGCGAAGTAATTTAAGATTCGGCATTGTGAGATATATCAGACGTTAAATTATTTTGATAAATGAGCTGTCCGTTTAATTTAGNGTAATTTAAGATTCGGCATTGTGAGATATATCAGACGTTAAATTATTTTGATAAATGAGCTGTCCGTTTAATTTAGCCTCGTTGTAAATGTAAACAACTATGTAAATTTGTGAAATTCTTATTCAGGTTAATGTTTATTTCTGCCAAAGTTCTTATAGCAAGATGTGTAATTTTTTTCTTTATTGTTTCTCGAAATTTCCTATTTTTCTGGAAATTTGTTTAGGGACTGTGACATTTTTTAAACATTGTTCCTATTTTTTTAAATTTATAATTTGTATTTAATTAAGACAGAAAAGATCTGGAGATAAACTCCCTTCCCTCCCAAAGTTTTTTTTTTAAACACAAACAAGCGAGGTTTATTTACCTTACAATAACTAGTAAGGAAGTGTTTCCCTTGTTAACCACAGCAAGTCCTGTTTAGGACTAGGTAATTTTTAGAACTGGGAAGATCCCTCCTTTTCTCTTACGTATAATTTTAAATAGCCAAACGGGTAGGATATTATACTCCATTCATTGTTACTTCATACTTTTTGTCACATAACATTGAAAAATCACCCCAGATTTAACACATCTACGTGTGTTTTAAATTAATCGTATAGGTACAACAAACATTTAATATCGTCAATAGCATTAAAGTATTCTAAGTTTGATTAAACGCAACATTCGCTCGTATATTTTCTCGAAATTACGCTGGTTTCGTTATCAATATGAAATAATTAGGCGGTGAGGACAGTGCTGCGTTGGCAATGACTAGTGAAGCCGCCTACACACGGACGAGTCTGGCACGTAAGTCCGGCTCGCGAGCCAGACTAGGACATTCTTCACCACACACGAGACCAACATACCCGGAACTATGCTCGCTCATTGCAGATGCGAAAATGAGTTTGTCGAAGCAAGTAGCGGCTGCAGTCATCGTGCTAGACGAATGTGGTGTGTTAGCGAGGAGAAGGAAGAAAACGAGGAAAATGTGGGCGAAGAAGTTGCTACTAGAAAGACCGCGTTCCACACATTAAAAACTGTGGAACATGATTAGAAACGATAGTGCTGACGACGACAAAAACCTCTTCAGAATACCTGATGATGATTAAAATGGTGTTCTCGCAAAAGTAACGCCGTTTATTGTGAAACAAGATTTTGTGATGTGAAATGCTCTCACACATGAAGCACGCGCCTCGCAGCGACTCTTCATTTCCTCGCCACAGGACAGACGTTTGATGATCTTAAGTTTGACACAATCATTTCACCTCAAGCTTTGGGCATAATCTTTCCGGAGATCTGCAAGGCTATATACACTGAAGAGCAAAAAAAAAAACTGGTACACCTGCCTAATATCGTGTAGCCCTCTCCTCCCGCCCCAAGCGCGCAGAAGTGCCGCAAGACGACGTGGCATGGACTCGACTAATGTCTGAAGGTATGCAGGAGGCAATTCACACCACGCATCCTGCAGGGCAGTCCACAAATCCAATCTGCACCAATTTAAGAAAGGGTTGCACGTCTGTCACGTTTAATTATTCTCGTTGTCCCGTTCTTTCACGATCTTTTTCCNTGTACAAAACCCCCAAAAGGAGAATATTTGAAGGTAAGAAAAATCAGAATAATAATATTTTTATTTATTCACACGTATCCTTCAACATATTACTGACATTTTACATTGATACAATATGTGTATGTGGACATCCCTATTGACCATGGTTAGTTTCACGGGGAAATAACGTAAAAAGTAGCCTATGTCACTTCCCGGCCCTCCATCTATCTCTGTACAAAAAATTACGTCGATCCGTTGCTCCGTTGCAACGTGAAAGGAAAAACAAACAAACAAACACACTTTCGCATTTATAACGACGTTTATGCTTGGTTTTTTTTAAAAATACCGCTTAAGTTTAAAATTCACAACATTTTTTACTTTCATCTAGATGTTTGGAACAATTTAACGTAACGTGCTTAGGCGTTCTTCTGAATTGAATATTTGCCAAAGTCCAAATAAATTCCTCCCAGTGCCAAAACGCAGAAAGGAAGAAATAAAAATTAAACAATGCATCCTGGAAAATTATGAGGGAAATAAACGTCACGCTATTAGTGTGCGCGCACAAGTGTCACGACATTGTAGACAATGTTAGCCAACATATTGTTTGTCGCCGCTAATGTTACGTACATATGCCACACGAGATGTGTGCTTGAGTTCACTCTTTTTTGTTGTATTGGATGCTCGTTTGTAACACTTGTTGAGGCCGCCCTTTCATCGAGTATTCATCCCACATCTATACAATTTCCCCTCACCGATTCAGTTTATTGATTTATTTATTTTTGTAGCATCCATGAGATCTAGTTAATACTAGAAAGGAATTGTCAAAGTGTGCTGTATTGTGAATAACATATATCGAACCATTATCAATGCACACACCTTTACAAGTCATAAAACCAATCTATGGCTGTATCCCTTCAAGTATATACATGTCCATATTTCACCCCGCATGTGACGTCACTACTAGCGCTGCCCCAATACCTAGTATAGTACACACAGCGTCTGTAATTGCCAAGTACACGAAGTTGCTTACTTGCTGGGTGAATTTGCGTACTTGCGGCGGTCGCCACGTTTGTTTTAAAACGTCACATACATAACCTATGATGGGATCTTTTTGTGGTTCCACATACCCGCTGTCTTATTGCTCTACGAAGCGACCATGCGCAACATTATTTCTGCGTTTATAATGCGTTTATAACAAATGCATTATTGTAATTTTTTTGCAACACCAAACAACACCATAGACATAACGCAACCAAAGACAACCAACATATAACACAAAATATAAATNATTTTTTTGCAACACCAAACAACACCATAGACATAACGCAACCAAAGACAACCAACATATAACACAAAATATAAATTTACAGCAATAACCATAGAGTTGTTAGCTCAGAATGACAAAACACATGTTTACTTCCGAGTAGTTCGTGTTATTTACGCCAGGTTGTGCGACGAGTCAAGTACAGCCAGAAAAAAACCCATTCGAATAATTTGGCTAAGTACACACAACGACAAGTACGAATATGTATATTCTTAAAAAGTATGAACTAACAATTGAGAAACATCTGTCGAAATGGTTCAACCTTATGTTACGCTCTTTGCAATATTCCAGCCCTAGAGTAAATAAGGTAGTTTAAAATGCAAGCATTGTTGGAATAGCTGAAAAGAAAAGAATGTAGTAAGCAAGGCATTTGGCAGTTTAAATATTAGACTTCACATGGTATTGTTTTAGTTTCCATGTAGCGGAAGTAGACGTTATCGGTACCCGTAAGTAGAACTTAAGCAGGGATTCAGAAAAGTGTGAAGTAACAGCGAATGGAGTATAGCAGAGTAACAGTGGTGCTTACCTTGTGGACTACTTCTTATGTCTTCTGAGGTTATAAGTGTTACAATATTCATTCACTCTTCTTTGTGCTTATGCCCGCTTGGCTATTGGAACATATTGGCTGTTCATGGTAAAGTGAGCACTTTTGAGGCCCTAGTTACTTTTTCCTTTCAGACTTTTTTNATTGGAACATATTGGCTGTTCATGGTAAAGTGAGCACTTTTGAGGCCCTAGTTACTTTTTCCTTTCAGACTTTTTTATCCTTTAACCACCTTGTTAAATAAATATTGCCATGTAAGTAATAAACACAGTGTGTATATTTATTCCACCGCACTCAGAAATTAACGTGCGAGGCTAAAATAAAATATATTTATTGACTATTATTCCAAATGAGAGAGCTTTCAAAAGTGCTCACTTTACTNTTGGAACATATTGGCTGTTCATGGTAAAGTGAGCACTTTTGAGGCCCTAGTTACTTTTTCCTTTCAGACTTTTTTTTATCCTTTAACCACCTTGTTAAATAAATATTACCATGTAAGTAATAAACACAGTGTGTATATTTATTCCACCGCACTCAGAAATTAGCGTGCGAGGCTAAAATAAAATATATTTATTGACTATTATTCCAAATGAGAGAGCTTTCAAAAGTGCTCACTTTACTGTGAATAGCTTATACACGTTTGTATCACTGAAAATATATATAAGGTTAACAATGGCAGTCCTATGCCAAGAAGTACATTTTATTTTTTGTGCGCTGCGCTGCGATTTAGATGTGCTACATGCATAATTATTTACTATACTTTTCATTGCTAAATTAATTTCTTTTGACAGACTCGCCAGGTTCAATATCCGCCAACTTGTTTGTTTTAAATACGCTTCTCGTATGCAAATGGCTCTCTCGTACGGCGCCCAAGTAAGTGGCTCGCACTGTTTAGACGCAAACGAAGCGTCTCACCGCGTTTCCTAAATCGTGTGGGCTAGGGTCACGTGATCAAGCAATTCCTACACGATTGCATCTATAGAATCGACTTTCTGGGTTGCGAGCTGCGGCATGCAGCTGAGATCTCCGTTAGCGATATTTAGTTTCCAGTTATAATAATGATAACTTTCGTGGTTGAAATCGATATGAGTGTGAAGTGAGGTAAGTATGGATCAACGCCGGAATGCAAGAGCGGGGGAACAGGAGATCTCTGAGAAAATCCTCCAACCAGCGGCATCGTCCTTCACAATTCCCACGTGCGAAAATCCGGGCGCTATCTCGCCGGGAATGGAACCCGGTTCGCCTTGGTCGGAGGCGAGTAGTCTGACCACTACACCACGGTCCCAAGGCATGAGAACAAAATCAGTAACCCTTCCTTAGCCCCACTTACAAATCCCCCCCTCATAGTGCTTCACGGCGTGAGGTTCTGTGGGTTAAAATTCCCTATCTTCTTTGTCTTAACTGCGTCGTAACTATGTAGGCTTATCCTATAAGCGGTCGCGGTGGTATAGTGGTCAGACCACTCGTATTCTACCACGGTGAGCCGGGTTCGATTCGCTCAAACAAACCCGGAGTTACTATTTGGGAAACACAGCGACAGTTGCCGTACTTTTTCTCTGGATGTTTCCACAGCCCCCACCCCACCACCATCCTCCCATTGTCAGCATTGCCTTCCGCTTCTGCCTTTGCTCGATCTCCAACTCATTTATCTTCTTTTCTTTCCTCCTTCTCTTCCTTAGACACACCTTGGTGGTGTATATGTTTGACTCTGCCGCGTAGAAATGAAGACATGGCTAGTTTAATGTAGATGGCTCGCCGCACGATGGAGTTACGGGTAAATGAAAGCGACTACAGTGCTACCTGCATGAATTTGATGTATGCCGTATGTAGAGTTGAGTTAAGGTTGGTGTTTTCCGTGAGCCGCCCCTCGGTAGCTTTTCCAGTACAAATAAACCCAGTCAAGTGAGCATTTTCCGTAGGTAATTTGCAAGCAAAAGCGTAAGAAATGTAGGCTTAAAGATGTTCGCTGTTAGTGGAGTGATTTCGAAGGGGAAATGAAAATACACACGTGGTTCGCGCCTGGGACAGAGTCACGTATGGATGAGAGGTGGTTGGAGCTAATCCGAACTGGCTGCTCTACCCGAGGGTCAAACCTGTTGCTCCGGCCAGCCCGACGAATGGATGAGGTGAGGTGAGATGAGAGTGGAGACGCAGCGGAGTAAAGACAGAGGGAGAAACGGGAGTGCCCCGAGAAAGTCCCTACGCCCCGGCGGTGTCCATCACACTCCCCTCATGACAACCCTCCGGCCAAACATTTGCCGCCTTCCAGGCCCTGGGACCTCAGGCGTGAGAGGCAAGTGACAAACCAGCAGAGCCAACCGTGGGTCCACTTTATAAACAACAGTTTGGTGGTTCTAATAGGTAAAACTAATGCGGCGGTGGTTTGTGTTTGGTTGTTATCACTTTCGATTATGAAGAAACGCGAAACACAAATTACGAAATTACGAGTCGTCAGTTTTGCAGGGAAAGTTGGGCGACGACGCCATATGTTACCAATAAAACATGCGACTTGGAACATGGCCAATGTTAATTCGTCTAGACGAGGGAGGCTGAAGGACAGGCCAAGGGCAGAATCCAGAAACTCAGCAGGGATGTTACAAGTGCGGTATCAAAGAACCATGTATGGTTGTTCCGCGCTTAGTTATGCACTTTTGAAATGTGTCTTTGAGAATGTGTTCTTGACCACAAGAGTGGGAGAATCAATGTTTTCCCACTTGCTCTAGGGAGGCTGATGTATAACAGTTTTTTTTCCTACCAAATATTAGGTGAGCCAAAATGTTTTGGCTTCTTTTCGTGCTCATTCATAATTGTTCATAATCATAATCGTTTTCGAGTATATAATAATTTTATTTCATTTATTTCTTAAATATAAATTACGTATTTGTATCGGAAATTTTTCGAAATTTTTCGAATTCCAGTAACTATTGCATTTAGCTCAATGCATTATATCCGCAAATGCCATTTTATCAGTTTATCACCGAGCCAATAGTACAAATTTCTGCCACCAGATGCCAGCAACTTTGTCCGAAAACGCTAATAAGAATAAGAAGAGGGAGATGAGTGAGATGTAAACGTCTCTGACAGTGACACAGTTTGACTTGCTGGACACGTGATCGGGTCAGTGGAAATATTAATTGCACTAGAGAGGGAAGCAGACTGAGCAGAGTTGTGCTGAATGGACGGCGCAGCAGACAGGTACTGCGGGCAGGCAACGAGACACGTCGCTCGACCGGTTAAAGGTCGCATGCTAACGGCTGTACCGTTACTGCGGCGAGAGGCGGGCCAAGGTCCGGCCTCCAGCACTGCCTCCATCACGATCTCACCACCGCGCCACCCAACTTCCTTCTCCCCACTACACAAATTAACAATACTTTTACAACCTTGTATTCCCAATTCGTCGTTATACATTACCGGGAAATTAAACAACATCATGGAGCACCTTCTCAAAGGAACGGAACTTTTATTCAAACGCTCGCACACTGCATGTAACAATACTGAAGACAATCATTAACATGACATCCTCGTGTACATATTCAGCAAGGCGTGTCGAAATAATTTGTTATACTTGGTGTACCTTCAGAGATGCAGACCGCAACTCCAACATGGGAATAATCGTAGGGCAACGGTTGTCTCCGGTGTCAAAGACTACTTCCAGCCCAGTTTCACGCATTACCGATGATGGGCAGGTTTGGTCACTGTGCCAGTCAGGTATGATCACTTTCAATAGCATATTGGGTTGCACGAGCGGAAAGTGGGTGGGTGCTGTCCTGTTGGAAAAGCACGAATGGCAGTTAAACGGCAATGCTCTGTATATTGCGTGCACTGTTCAGTGTTTCCTGTATAAACACAAACAATAGAGGACTCAACACACCATGATTCCATTNGTGTACCTTCAGAGATGCAGACCGCAACTCCAACATGGGAATAATCGTAGGGCAACGGTTGTCTCCGGTGTCAAATACTACTTCCAGCCCAGTTTCACGCATTACCGATGATGGGCAGGTTTGGTCACTGTGCCAATCAGGTATGATCACTTTCAATAGCATATTGGGTTGCACGAGCGGAAAGTGGGTGGGTGCTGTCCTGTTGGAAAAGCACGAATGGCAGTTAAACGGCAATGCTATGTATATTGCGTGCACTGTTCAGTGTTTCCTGTATAAACACAAACAATAGAGGACTCAACACACCATGATTCCATTGGTTGGTCTTGGGTCGCTGTGCGGTCCGCTTAGGCCACACGTCATTGCGACGGTCTTGACTTGCACCTGTGCGTCACTGCTGTTTGAAGCCAGTGGCATGCGCACTTTCTTCTCACTAATGACGCCAACTTCGATGCATTAGTGACACTGCTCGTCCAATGTGTTGCGCACTTCTTTGGTATAGCCGCCTAGCCTCATGGATACCCACGACAAGTCTTGCTCAAACCCCTCATATTGCAGGATCAGTACATGGCTGCACTGTCCTGGCACGTCAAGCACCTTCAACGCTACTTCGGAGCACAGTAGGGTGCTGGAAACTACGGGTAGTGCTCAGATATTACATTTACACTACCTGGTAGATTCTTGATTCTTCCACAGCGCTGCACTCTTGATAATGTTTTGCTTTCTAGTAGTACCATTTCCAAACACAATCTTTCTCGTTCACTTTCTTCAAGATTTATTTTACTGTAGTGTAGCTAATGTTATTACTCAGAACAAATAAACAGTGAACACCGTGCATCCCAAGTACAGTACTGTCACTAGAACTATCTGGAAGCCAGTCTTCCATTCCTCGTTTGTAAACGAGATATGAGCGCAGCTACACAACCACGGCACGAGTCTTCACGAGAAAACGAGGCATTCCACGCCGATGCACTCACCACGCGTGAGTGAGTGCGCATCTGGGCTGGTGTGCGAGCGCAGTGGAAAGTGTGACACGTTCCGTGGGGTTGATCATCAATTTCCCTAACTTCTTCCCGTTAAGTTTCCTTCTACACCTGTCTCTTTGACCCTGTTAGGTCGGTATCTCTCCTGACTCAGACCAGAAAGTCACCAATAGGCTACACATCCTGCTGAAAAACACATACTTTCCTGGCTAACCTTAACAAGGCCATGAAAGATCAATAGTTCTACATAGCTGGCCGTTTCTTCAGTTGAAAAAGAAATAAGTTTTTCATGTTCTACGCTGGTACGAGTAGCTTTATATACCTATTATGGATGAGTGACATAACTAGAGGAGGCAGGAACGTTTTACTAGGTATAAAAGTTCACTTTATGGTTTACAGTAGCAGGCGGAACAGCACTCGAGCAGCAAGCAAACACTTGCTTACATGTCGGCTTTAATGTAGGTCTTCTTATGACTATCAAACTACTACCCAAAGAAACTATTTTTTAACAGTCCATACTTTGATCTCAGTGTCATATAATACTCAAGAGCAGTATTTGCTTTCAGTCACACTAAGCAGCTAAGCATGATATAGTTACTTCAATGTGTTATAGCCCTTTTTTGCTTGGTTTACAGTGCTGTGGTGATAATAATTGGGGAATGTTTGATATATTTAAATTCATATTGATTTAATGTCTCTTTTAAGTGACGATCGCGTGTCAGCATTAGTCTCGTTAAATTCAAGACAGAATAAATTATTATTTTTTAATTTTTCCAGATTGTTTCCAAAAATGTAAACAAACTGGTATTTTATGAATTTCTGAGTACAATAGACAATTAAATTTGGTTTAAGACTGTTTCATGCCATTGTATATAATCTGCCAACCTTCTCCACTCTGACGGTGTTTGACAAGCTTACAAAATATTCCTATTTGCAAAGCTACAGAAATTATTTACGCACCACTGCTGGAAATGTCAATAATTGATGCGACTGTCTCTTATAACTGAAAACTTTTAGTGCCTGAAACCATATCCCGCAAAGCAATGCACCAACGTTTAGATCAGCTGTATCCTTTACAGTTATAGAAGTGTTTCAGTAGTGTCCACAGTCAAACTGTCCAATAAGTTCTAGCATTTAATAAATACAAGTGTAAAATATTTGAAACTTTCACATAAAATCTTCTACGGAAATTGCAAACTATCTTTTATTATCTCCTAGATTACGAAGAACCCTGTTTAAAATAAACCCATTTTTCAGTTAAAATTTTCTCATTCTAAAACGTAATTGTATTTATTTCCTATTCGTGAACTACACGGAAACTCTACTTTCATAATATTTTCCAGGAGTTTGTTACTAAGTCTGTTCCACTTTATTTTCACATTTAAGCGAGATTATTTTGTAAAGTGCCATAAATTGAGAAAATAATAATGCTTAACCAGAAAAAAAATTGTTAAATGATCTTCTAAACTTAGATGGTGAAGTAAACGTTTTGTGGATGAAATTATCTGTCTGTAGTAAATTATTCAGTATTCAAACAAAGTATCAATTTGCAGTGTATATCATTGCTCGTGTCAAATATTACTGGTCGTAACATTCGAATAGTTTTATTTCCGCTATGAGAGCGGTATTTTCCTCTCAAATTGTATTACGCGAGCTTGAGAGGAGCCAATAAGAAGCAGTGTAATTTGAATTATGCACCATTTTAACTCGCAGAACCGCCTTAGGTAGCACTAGTAAGCGTATCGCTAAGCGTTTCAATACTATAGGATATAATGTGTCCGTTATTGTTCTCTACTGATATGCTGGAAGTAATAGAATCATAAGCCGGCGAGCAGCTAGCCGAAATGAAGCTGCTCGACGGGCAGCTGATTTTAATTCACCAGTTAGACAATTCGGACATCGGACTTTCGGTCAAGTGACTGTACCCCAATACATGCACATATATACTCCTTTCCANCAGTTAGACAATTCGGACATCGGACTTTCGGTCAAGTGACTGTACCCCAATACATGCACATATATACTCCTTTCCACCTCCTGTCGACTCGAAAACATAGCGCATTGCAAAATATACGTACGTCTATATAATATAATAAATGCGTAAATTGAGAGTTCACATAGATCACTGCACTTGGGAATTTTGTTTGTGTTAGTGCANTATATAATATAATAAATGCGTAAATTGAGAGTTCACATAGATCACTGCACTTGGGAATTTTGTTTGTGTTAGTGCAGTAGAATGGGAAATTGAAGTTTTGTACTGCAGTTAAGGGCAAAGCAGCTTGGACCTTCTTGTCTGCGGTAAGTTCCTAACGACTTTTCAACGACTCTCATCACAGCCTCCGGGCACTGTTGATCTTGAGAAGTGAATCCACGTGCGAGTTCTGCCTTTCCAACTATCTTACTCTCGTACTACTGTACATCTAACCATCGTGTCATGGATACGAGCTTGTTCATGTGCTGTCCCATTGAGAACCAAATTAGAATTGGGGCCGTCCTTAACGTTTACAAACAGGTCCCATGAGTACAGGCTAATATTATGTACCTCATTAGTGACTTATCGAATACCCGCCAGGATGTTACACCTCCATGGAAGAAGTACGTAAGCATATCTAAATGCTACGCATGAGTACATATTCCTTTCNCCGCCAGGATGTTACACCTCCATGGAAGAAGTACGTAAGCATATCTAAATGCTACGCATGAGTACATATTCCTTTACCTCGTGTTAAATGGCGTGGCTGATAGTCGCCCACTATGGTGACTCACGTATGATACGCATTTTGATAAATAGTTATAAAATGAACTCTATTTCGTTAGGCGTCTAAAGCAAAAACCGAGTGGAAATCTTTGTTGACTCGATGATAGTGGGAAAGAGGTTGATTTCAATAACGAATTCTTTCCTACTAGCAAGCCTTCGTATAATAACACAAAATTCAGAGAGGTCTTTCTACACCAAGTTGTGAAAGTTAGTAAATTAATTAATTTTTATTCACGGTATGTATTTATGTCAAGGGCCAACACATTATGTTTGACGGTGTTATTAATAGTCGTCCTTTATAAAAGCTTTACTAAACTGTGCATATTTAACACTGAACAGTGTATATTTAACACGTTTTTCAGTAAACATAATGAACAATATTAATGTTAACTTAAGCCATTGCTGTTATAGCAGCAGCAACTCCTGTACCTTTCTTTAGTCAATTCATAGAAACATGTAACGGCGATTAAGAATNAACTCCTGTACCTTTCTTTAGTCAATTCATAGAAACATGTAACGGCGATTAAGAATAAACAAGTATTCCTGTGACTGGAAGTGAATGCAAGATTCCCAGATAACGACTTTGCTCGGGGTTCATTCGTAAAGCTATAATTTGGAGACGTGAAAAAAAATTTCAAATGACACACTGTTTGTTAAAACAAATTGTGACCTATTTCTGTGTGAGGTTTGCTTTGTTGCTCNAAAAAAATTTCAAATGACACACTGTTTGTTAAAACAAATTGTGACCTATTTCTGTGTGAGGTTTGCTTTGTTGCTCGAGCCAGCCACGATTCAACCTAAAACTTAATTGGAGGAAATTTCTTGAAACATGTGAAACTTGACTGGACCAGAGGAAACTGCTTTATTGCTATCGCCGAGAACCCTCTGATTAACAGTAACTGAATTATACTTAGTAAGTGGTGATTAGTTGGTGGTCTACTCTTAACTTTGCAACTCTTAGGCACTGGTGACCAGTAAGATACGCTTATTCACCAGTCAGTAGCAGCTTANGTCTACTCTTAACTTTGCAACTCTTAGGCACTGGTGACCAGTAAGATACGCTTATTCACCAGTCAGTAGCAGCTTACAATTAAAATTTTTTTTAGCTAGTTTAATTCCACTGAACGAGTTCACTAATTCAGTGCAGAGTGCGAGGAAACATTTAGTCTTCATGGAAAATCCAATCATGTTTTGAGAAAGTGAGTTAAATTTTAATAAGTTACTTTGTCTATGAATAGGACGATATTGATAAAAAGCAAATAAAATTAGAAATGTTAGTCTCCAAACAGTAACAATTAATAGGTATTGTGGAAGACTTGAGCTGTATTCGGTGCAGGCGACGACGTGACATTACCGCACTAAGTTCCGGGTGCGGGTCCCTCGTAAGGCGTGTGTAGATGTAAGTGGAGGTAAGTCTACTGCGTGAGCCACCTCGGCCCCAATCACTTCTCCCACTTTGGCAGACTGGGGACAGCGAGGCCACCATCCCACTGCTTCCAGTTTGTTGCTCTGTACTTTTGCATTTCGTGTTTTGTAACATTTCAGGTGAAGCACTATGAGCTTTCAGCGGTTCAGCACACATGGTGCCACATCTTTGTGTCAACCAATACCACATTATTGTAGTTTATAATTTAAACACTTCGATGACTCACTCTCGTTAATTGCAAAAATGTAATTTGTACACGTAATAAACATTTATCTTTAGCAAGCCTGGTATGATTGTTCTTCGTTAGTTTGTTAACACGTCCATACCCAATGTATACAATTCGCTACATGCTGAACAGGAAGCTTATATTTGACCAGTACTGTAATCTGCGAGGCTCAGTGGCCAGTGATCTTCCCTGTGTGAGACTGACTCCTGAACCACGAGACTGCGCTACGTTATGACAAGATCATATTACTGATCACCGAACACAAAGACTACCGCTTGTTGGTTGTGGTAACGAAACACGTTCCTTGCCAGTTTAAGTACAGCACGGATCAAAACATTTGTAATTTGCAACACCGAAAATTATAAATTTATGTGGTGATGAAAAGGAGTTAGCTAAACGCAAGATGTAGATTACAACAGTGCATCATCAATNAAAATTATAAATTTATGTGGTGATGAAAAGGAGTTAGCTAAACGCAAGATGTAGATTACAACAGTGCATCATCAATTTAACAAACTACACTGGTTCACGTGACAGTTTTGTTTATAAAATTGGTTAACTAGATAGAACACGGCATGAGAGTTAAAGGCAGAGTTAGGAGATATCTTCGCCTGCAACTCTTGGAACGCCACATGCACTGCAGTAAAAATTAATCCGCTAAAATTCCAGCGCACTGGAGCGACCAACCGAAGCTGTTTTGCAAGTTTGAAGTTAAGAAGCAAAGAAGCGCTAAGGACTGCGGTATGTATAGTTAACTGATATGTTTTAGGAATGTCAGACTTTTATTTTCAAAATTGCTGCTATATAATTATTTTAGTTTGGTTTGTTATATCGTCGAAACCATATAATTAATTCCAATGGAACTTTGTATGATGGCTATATATATTACAACAATCAAATATTTACACACAAAATCTCTTTTGCGCACCATTTTGTAAAATAGTAACATTTGACAAATTGAAATTATGAGATCTCCGAAAAAACAGCCGATTTCTACCAAATTTGGCAAAAAATTAGCACTATGGCAGGCTATGTAAACTAATAATTTTTGAGATGCTCAGATACACACATTTCCAAAATGGCGGCCATATAAACATTTTATCTCCGAATTTTTAATCTACGAAACTGCAAAACTTCAACTTAACTTTGTATCCTGACAGTATCAGTTATATCCATCAAAATTGTCTGAGCAAAGCCTCATTTCTCCGCTAATTTGTAAGATAGCCCTACATGAAATAATATAGTTTTTATGCCTACTTCAGGAAACAATCGATTTATTTATAATTTGGCGATGAAGTTGTACTGTGGAAGGCAATATTAATTTATATGTTTTAATTAAGTAAGTCACTTATTTTCTGAATGGCGTGCAGTTTATTTCAAGCTTACTTAATTTTATGAGTTTTTCTGAATTCGAATCTCGGGTAATTCCCCCGTGTGTTTTAATTGTCTTTGTACTGTTTCACATATTTCTGATTTCATTTCTAATTATATTGCTGTCAATGAGATTTCTACGACTACCTACCATCTAAGCTTTCTAAAACTTCAAAAAATTTATTTGCACTCATGTAGAGGAAAGAAGGCTCATTAGTTATCAGTAACTTCTTGTTTTTCTAGTATGATTTCAATTTTTATAATGTATTCAAATGCAAAAATGTTCTTACTTGAAGCGAATGTCAGGTAACTGGAAAAGTTAGCTACATAACAGGTATTCAGATAGAAGCGTGCGATAATATCGGCTGCGTTTAATTTCAGTTACGTAAACATACGCAACTGGCTTGTAAGTATAGGCTGTGAAACTCTTGTTTCATGTCCACNGCGTTTAATTTCAGTTACGTAAACATACGCAACTGGCTTGTAAGTATAGGCTGTGAAACTCTTGTTTCATGTCCACGGGCAGAACGTGTCTTACGGAGTAAGGCAAGTCGCATTTGTAGGTCAAGGCTAGTTTCGTTCATCCATACGTTGATTGACGATAGTGTCACGAGCTGCACATTGAAGGAAGTGGCATCACGTGCATCTCAGCTCCTAGCCTGCTAACGTAAATGTATCAGCAATTGACGGAAATGTATCACTCTTTTACTGAACACGTCACTGTTGTTGGACGAAAACACCTTCCTTCTGTTATTATCTAAATAAAATGGCTAATATACACCATCTTACATTTTTAAAACATATTTTTCTGGAAAGAAAATATAGATGTAGTAAAAACACTATAATATACAGAATTCCACACAAAGAAATGTCCACAATATACATATATTTCTTGGCTGTACATAACTGAAATTCACGGAATCAATTCAGGACTGATCTTGAGATAATGATAAACGACACCGTGTAGAAGTTGGCTTCCCCCACCCAGGACACTAATGGTATTTTGGCATGGTGGCCTCAGAAGTTCATACTCTTGCTCCTGATGTGTGCAGTCTGCACCACCACTCGCATATAAGCCCTACAATAAGTATTTACTGCTTATTATTTTTATGTATTTAAATGGGAATATTATTTAATTCTGCAGTAATCATAGTTAGTATATTAACCTCAGTCTCCCGAATAATCAGACCCATTTTAGCCTAGACGCACCTACTGTTGAGCATTGTGTAAAAACTATTCCTACACCATCCAGTCGAGGCTGCCAAGAAAACAGTAACTCACATCTGTAGTCATCTTGACAGTATTCATTGAAACAATAACTAGTAATGGTGTAATGGCGAGATACGAGCGTGTGAAACACCCGGTGGCTTTATGAACCACACGCACAGACGTATACGCATGAGCTTATGTTTTATAACAATTGACTTATCCCCATCAGACATCTGTTTCTCTGTCGACCATTAAGATTTCTATTGAAGCAACGAAGGCTTGACCTTTTCTTCACGGTGTGTTATTAGCTATCTGGTCCAACACAAGCTATTGCCATAATGACTTCCGTTCGCCCGTGGCGCCGTCGTACAGTGAGCTGATAAACTTAATGCTAGCCATCACTCTTCTGGAATGATTACACATACGTACCACTGCGTTGTCTCGGAGGGGAGGTGGGAAATTACTCCACTGGTAGTAACGTAATCCATCGAATTAGGTATTTGAAATAAATGTGAGTGAGAGGAAATGTATTTTATATGATGCTTTTGCATTTTTGTGATGAGAATTACATTCTCTTCTGTATCGTTGTAACTAATGAGCCTTCTTTCCTCTACATAGAAAAAATACAATTTTTTTTTAGTGAAGTTGTTAAGATGTTAAAAATTAAGTGAACCTTAACGTCTCGTTGACAGTGATATCGTTAGAGATAGAACTAGAAATAAATGTAATACGAGTGAGACAATTACAAATACGCACGTTCCTTACCCTAGACTCGAACCCAAAACGCCTTATACCGTACGTTGGCGTGCCACCAACTGCATTACGGAAGGACGATTCGGAGCATCAACTTTGGTTGTAATACCTCTGACGTTTTAATAGATTGGGTTTATCAACCTCAAATATTGGCAAAGACATCATTTTCAAAACAAGTATTTCAGTTACTTAAATCATGTAAGATTACATGGTCTTCCGAAGCATTACTTGTGTGCATAATTTGGTGGGGAAAAAGTTGATTGGTTCCTGATGTGTGTCATGAAAGCTCAATTTTCTCACGTGGTAGGGGCCTACTATATTCATTAATGACGGATGAAAATGTTATACATGTAATGGCACATTCTATGTTTGTCATAGATATTGCTGGTATAATAAAATCGGTTGAAACTGATCGGGGCATATGGAATACTAACGTAAAATTAGGATGGCTGTTATTTTTAAAATATGTGAATACCTTTCTCTGCAAGAATTTTTTAAATCATTTTTACGCAAAAAATTATAAAATAAATGAAATTTTTTTTACTAATAATTTATTATTATTAACATATTTCTAACATAGAAACTATTTTTAAAGTATATACAGTTTATTACATGTGCAGATTTGTATTTACATGTCATTAGATGTGCAGACTATCTTGTAGTTTTTTTGGTGTTGTAGTACTCAAAACAAGGCACAGGACAGAGTGGAGGATAATTTGTATGTTAAATTATTATTACTATCTTATTTCAAAAAAAGAAACAAGATTTTTGCACATTAGTGTTTGCAGGTTATTACATTTGCATACATGTGAAGACTTCCGTGTAGATTTTTTGGTATGGTACTCCTCAAAGCAAGGAACAGGACAGTTGAGGATAAATTTGCATGTATGTCTTTCAAAGCAAAGAAAGAATATACAAAGTATTTGCAGTTTTTTACATGTGCAGACTTTCTTGTAGTTTTTTTTTACTGTGGTGATCCTCAAAACAAGGCGCAGAACAGAGTGGAGGATGATGGGGGCAATTCTCACATATGTAGATGGTTTGCTTCCGTTTACAGTTTCCTCTTCCTTTTTGTAAGACATTGTGGAGCAAACAATGCAATTTGGCTTGTGTTTTTTGTCACTTTGTAGTCCAATGAAATGGCGTTCATTCAGTGTGGTAAGTGGGACAACATCAGCACAAATACGGCCTTCCTTTTTTGGTGGTGGTCGAGAATATTCTTCCAGAAGTCCGTCAATGACGGAGTTCCTGTATTGTATTGCAGACATTTTACTATCTCGCGACATATTAAAAGCAATTTTCCCATTCACGAGTGCTGCTTCACCCGTGAAATGCCACAATACATGATACCACTTCCTGTTTTTGGGTTAGTAACAGTATGATGATGACCGTTGGTCAAAACGAACTACACCATTCATGTTCCTCTTATACTTCTAATACCATTTTTGGTTTTGAAACCATTCTGTATCAATTTTCATTTTGTTTAGCTCATGTTCTCACTTCAGTCAACGCATTGCCATGCACAGTTGACAACAGAGTAACTCGTCCAGTATCTTGCCAAGAGCACCCAATCAGTCCCTCTTCTTTGTTCAGCTAAAATATTGGTTTGTAACCTTTTTTCATTTTGCAAACTACTGGTTTACACTCAGTTGACTTGCCATCCCTGATTGTTCGAACTGTCCCGCAAGCTCCTATGTCAATTTCTCTGGCGAACTGGAACAGTGACAGGCTAGAAAAGAAATTGTCACAATAGAGAATTAGATGTGTGTTTTCAAACCCCAAAAGTAGT
The DNA here is from genome assembly GCA_002778355.1 of Clitarchus hookeri. NCBI lineage: Eukaryota > Metazoa > Arthropoda > Insecta > Phasmatodea > Phasmatidae > Clitarchus > Clitarchus hookeri. Next base: position 46,679 of record NQII01001574.1, read on the forward strand.
TTTTGAACCACTCGCTCACTTAACAACAGGCTGCGATCAACATTTACTTGTAAATAGTTATAAATAGCCGGTTCGAACACATCTTCGTTACAGGGAGCCATGCCACAGAGACCTCATGCTCTTGCATTCCTCCGCCATTTTGGCAGCCATTTCCCTCGAAATGTCCCGTTTTCCCCTCGAAATATCCCGTATTTCCCCTAAAATTTCCCTATTTCCCCTGACAATTTCCCAAATTTCCCAAAAAAAAATTAAAATTTTATTAAAAAATTTTTTTTTTAACGATAATTACAATGTGGCTAAATGACTCATTTTTGGGCAATGAGGATTGAGGATTCATGAGGGGTTTTCTCATAGTCTACCCCTACCATAATTCACCCCCTTGCATTCCAAGCTGGGGAGGGTTATCTCAGAGTCTCCCCAAATACAATATAAACTACGCATGCCATTTAAGCCCTATGCAAACATATAAGCATAGTTGATCGTAATTCCCGAACCGTTTAAGATCTAGTCGTCAAATTCATATCATAGGCATCGACACAGACAAGGAAAATCAACAAATGGTCATTTAAGCCCTATGCGAACTTATAAGCATAGTTGATCGTAATTCCCGAACCGTTTAAGATGTAGTCGTCAAATTCATAACATTGGCATCGATGCCAACAAGGAAAATTAACAAATAGTCATTTAAGCTCTATGTGAACTTATAAGCATAGCTGGCCGTAATTCCCGAACCATTCAAGGGGGTAGTATCCTTAATAAATTTGCACATTATTGTGTATTTTCGTTCTCGATCTTTCTTTAGTACACTGTGAGATCATAACTAAGTACTTACAAGTTCTGTTATTTGTTTTTTAAATACGCTGTTAAGGAATAATAAGTTTTTACTGACCATTTATTCGCAGTTGCTCCATGATCTGAGGATAGTTTCACGTGTCAAGCAGCCTTTTTTTAAAAACTACCTTGATTGTATTCTACGCTTTGAAGTGCCATATTGTTATGTTTTCTATTTGTAGCCCACCGAAAACTGTTCCTTCCTGTACTTCTCTACTTCTCGAAACTTGAAATCTCGACGCGCATTTGAAATTACTACTACAGACAAACGAAAGGGAGCACAAGGAAACTAAAGACGGCAAATCACGAGGGAATACACATAGATTCAATTAGTGACTTGAGTATCTACTAAAAATAATAGGTGGTGGAAATTTTCCCGGAAAACAGGTTTTTAGCAAAAAGGCTAGTGGAAAGTGGTGACCTCTTCACTCTGTGGCCACTGTTCAAACTTGGTGAAGACCTTACGTGTAAGCATTTCCCCCATGAGGGGGGAGGGGGTGGCCGAGAGTGCACAGGGAGCAAACAGTGAGAACGAGTTTCGGTATNTAGGCCCCTTTATGGGCAGTGGTGTTCTCTTTTTATTACAGTGGAAGCTTAAATTTATGCTTTATATATCTCTTCACACTGTAGGCATATGAAAATGATATGTACAGTAGTGATGTATTGTTCCACCATTGTTTTCATAGTAGTGTGTGTTGACTTTAATACTTCATCATTTTTTTATAGTTGGGAATACTCTGAGATAACCTGAGTGCATATGTTTGGGAAGACTCTGAGATAACTCTCCCGGCTTGGCCTGCAAGAGTATGATGTATATTTCGTAGGAAGGACTTAAATGTTAATTTAATTTGGGAAGACCTAACTCTTTCGAGATTATGGGAGTGATGTTATAAAGTTGCTGAACGTATCTTACACAATACGAAACTGATGCGCACCTATGCCTGTAGGGCTTAAATCGCCCTTCATGTTAGGTGGCATGCGTCGTTGAAATGTTCGGTGCTGCCCTTTTATATTAAAATGAATTTTTCATTGAAGTGGATGGTAGCAACCTTTATGATATGCCACCACGCTTCGTCACAGTGTTCGATGTCACTCTTTATGTTATGGTGCATGCATAGTTGAAGTGTTCGGCACCTTCCTTTATATTAAAATGTCAGCATCAATGAAGTGTACTGTAGTTCCCTTTATGTTATGCCGCACGTACTTAGTCGCAGGTTCGACATCGCCCTTTATTAGGGTCCGTGCATCATTGAAGTGTTTGGCATCACCCTTTATAATAATAATGCCCGCGTTGTTGAAGTGTACGGTANTTTGGCATCACCCTTTATAATAATAATGCCCGCGTTGTTGAAGTGTACGGTAATGAGTTTTATGTTATGCAGCGCGTGCTTCGTCGCAGTGTTTGGCATCAGCCTTTATGTTAGGGTGTATGCGTCGTTGAAGTGTTCGGTAATGTTCTTTATGTTACACCAAGCGACATGGCGACGTCTTTTATGTTATGCCTCGCGCTACAGCGACTGGGGAAGACTCTGAGATAATCCTCCGGGCTTGGAATGCTAGCGTTTGATGTCTGAGACAACCTCAGGCTTGAAATGCGAGAGCATGAAGTATAGGCTCTAGTAGGAATGAATTAAACAGTAATCGTATTTGGGAAGACTATGAGATAGCCCATGACATAGGGACCAGTCAGGTGACATGGTAGGGATATGGGAATACCCGGAGAACCCCCTTGCAAGAGTATGATGTAGGGACCAGTCGAATGGCGTGGCATGGATTTGGGAAAACTCGGAGAACATCCCCTGCAAGAGTGTGATGTAGGGGCCAGTCCGGACATCAGGGAAGACTCGGAGAACACCCTCTTGTCTATGCTATGTATTTATTGGTTGTACCTTAAATAGTTCGGGAATTTAGGCCAACTATGCTTATTAGTTCGCATAGGGACTTTAATGACTAAGTGTTAATTTTCCTTGACAGCTGCGATGCCTATGTTATGAATTTGACGAGTACATCTTAAGCGGTTTGAGAATTACAGGCAACTATGCTTATAATTTAGCATAGGACTTAAATTACTATTTGTTAGTTTTCTTTGTTGGTAGCGATGCCTATGTTATGAATTTGACGACTACATATTTAACGGTTCGGGAATTACGGTCAACTATGCTTATAAGTTCGCATAGGACTTAAATGACAATTTGTTAATTTTCCTTGTCTGCGTTGATGCCTATGATATGAATTTGACGACTAGATCTTAAACGGTTAGGGAATTACGATCAACTATGCTTATATGTTCGCATAGGGCTTAAATGGCATGTGTAGTTTATATCGGATTTGGGAAGACTCTGAGATAACCCTCCCAGCTTGGAATGCAAGGGGGTGAAGTGTGGTGGGGGTAGACTCTGAGAAACCCCCTCATGAATCCCCAATCCTCATTGCCTAAAAATGAGTCATTTAGCCACATTGTGATTATCGTTGAAAAAAAAATTATTAAATGAAAATTTTTTTTTGAAATTTGGGAAATTGTTAGGGGATAAAGGGAAATTTTGGGGGAAATACGGGATATTTCGAGGGGACAACGGGATATTTCGAGGGAAATGGCTGCCAAAATGGCAGAGGAATGCAAGAGCATGAGGTTTCTGCGGCATGGCTCCCTGGCATGAAACTGTGTTCGAACCGACTATTTATAACTACTCTTGTAGCCCGCCTTTTCTGATATAAAAATCGAACCTCAACAAAAAAACCGGTTTCACTGCCATGCAGTGACCATAGCTTCGCACCCCACTTTGTAGAATATTTTGATGGCATGTATGGTAGAACTATAGATGTCATTTGAAGTGAAACATGGTTTCATCAATAGATAAGCTTTGACCTGGTTCAAATTCATGCAAGTAAGTGTATTTCACTATGTCTATGATTGGGCGAATTTTGAAGAGAAGGTCATAATCCTGATGCATTTTTGGAATATGTTTTTTGTTTTCAGCGAAGTTCAGAAATGACTTGAGAATCTGATATCTGTCAAGAGACATAATGTTTGAACAATTTGGGGTAGAATTTATCCAGGATGTTTCACAGAATAATTGTTGTATTATATAAAAACGTTATTAAAAGAAATAAAATGGCTGAAAGGAAAAAGTAACTAGGGCTTCAAAAGTGCTCACTTTGCCGTGAACTGCCAATTGTGTGTAGTATTAGTTGCATGGTTGATAAGCATACAGACAGTTTAAAATACGCTTCGTTGCTCCTGTAGGCAGGAACGTGTGGTCGCGGATTCGTTCCTTACAAACTGTTATTGTGGATGAGCTATTATGTGAGATTATATTTACATTCCTATTTCAGACAATATTGTTCGGCCAGTCACTTACTTTGTCATTCTGAAATAATCCCACGTATTACGTCAAAATCTCTACACGCAGCGAGAATTATATTTTGCATAATTTGGTAGAGACCTGAGAGTTTCACAGATTCATTTACATTGAAANTCTACACGCAGCGAGAATTATATTTTGCATAATTTGGTAGAGACCTGAGAGTTTCACAGATTCATTTACATTGAAACTAGAATACAAACACTTGCTTAGTGACCTCTTTAACCGAGTTTCCAGCTTAGATTAACGACTAAGTTTACCTTACAATTTAAGTTTGTCCTGATATTTAGAATAGCTTTATCCGGTGCGGCAACGAGCAAAATAACAGTTATTTTACTTGCGCATTTCACTCTAAATTCGAATCAGTGGAGAACTACTGATTCGCAGTGAAATTCAACTACTGGAACTAGTGAAAATGGCTCCTCTTAGAATCAGTAAAAACAACTGATTATTTCAGAGAAAAAATATCAGTGATTAAATTAGTGACGTGAAACAATTTCACTGATTGAATAATTGACTGTCAACTGCAGCGTCGAATTAAATATTGGTTTTATTGAATTTAGCCAAATAATTATGAGAAATAAACATATTTACGATGGATTACTATTTATTTTTCGCAATCTACCGTAATTTAAACAAGTATAAAATTTTCCGCAGGTGGCCAGATCGAACTCACACGCCCTTTCCAATTCACTTTTAGACAGTTACCATGCCATGTGGGCTAACAGTCAAGTTAATAACAGGTAGGAAAATATAGGTCTTATATTTCCTTATCAAAAGCGTGTAGTTTTAAATTGTATGCCCTTACTTTTCGTTTTTAGTTTGATTGGTACCGTTAGGATTGTTGAAACGAATAGTACATATGAGTGCATTCTCTTCACTACATTATATGAAGTTTAAACACTCAAACAGAGCGCTGTGATGATTACATGAAAACGAAATGAAAGACGTAATAAAGGAATGAAAGACTGGATGTTCGTGTTACCTCATAAAATGGTGTTTTGAAAGACGAAACACATTTAAGAAAGTATTTTCTATTGGTTTTATTACTTTATTCGCTGTTATTTCACTTGATACGCGTTATTTAACGGTAATTTTTACATGCTGATTAACTAATCCATCGGTCAAAACACAAATCACTGAAAACCAGTGAAAAAATGACTGATGAAATACTGAATTAATAAGTAANCTAATCCATCGGTCAAAACACAAATCACTGAAAACCAGTGAAAAAATGACTGATGAAATACTGAATTAATAAGTAAAGGAAAACCGGCATTTTTTAACTGATTCATCAGTTCAATTCACTGAGTGACTGTTGAATCAGTCAGAAACTGTTAACTGATTGAAACAGTGAAATTCTCCCTGATTCAGATTTAGAGTGTTGTGCGACATTCGCAACCAAACCAGATTTACNACTGATTGAAACAGTGAAATTCTCCCTGATTCAGATTTAGAGTGTTGTGCGACATTCGCAACCAAACCAGATTTACCCTGAGCCGATAGCAAAGCCACAACAAAGGACAGATAGGCCCCACATAAAATTACTTGAGTGGATACATTGAATTCTCGCTAAGACAATGAACAAACAACAAGGGCTCGAGCATGCGAGTTTTTCCCGTCGCTGTTTGTGGGCGAAGTGTGCTAGCCGCAGGCGTGGGCAGTCCGGGGTCAGTTGCACTGGTAGGCTTGAGAAACTGCGCCCCTTCACCGGGCTACACCGAGGTCAAGTGGAGGTGGAGCAACGGCAGTGACCCGCTGAACACGCCAACCTCACAGGAGGTATGTTCCCACGTGCCCCCTACACGTCGTCCGATCTATTAACTTCGGTTCGCGGATGTCACTCCTGTACTAGACATTAGATGTGTGTGCCTTCAAGACTTTCGTGAGCCTCGTAAATGACACGCCCTGTTTTCCTCTGAGAAACACATTTACCTACGTCATCAGTCGCCTCAGGTAGCCAGTTGGCTACCGGCCGTCACTCAATATCAAAACATATTGGTGGAATGTCTCGCATATTAGTTCAACATAAACACACACACTACGTGGCTAAACGGGAATTTAATTCCGGAATCTCACACAAAATATAACATCTTAAGATATCTAGGTGACGGAGGCTGTCTAGGTCATATTACCATCTGTAACAAAAGCCACTTCAGAGATTTAAAATAATGAATACCGATCAATAATGAAAATCTATTCTCATTTCTGCACTTTACGCATGATCATAAAAACGTAAATGTATCAGCCAAAATAATTATTGTGTTGGTGGTTTGAAATGCATGTGTATTGGCCTTTACCTCAAGCCAACTCTGACATAGTTATTCTTTGCTGTAGTGACTTTGGTGTAGAGAAATGAATGGGTCGCTCGCATATGATAAGTCTTGTAAGTGTATTTTGTCACACGCCGTCGTACCTGACGCGTATTCAGAAGGCCGTGGATCGTGGGTTCCGATACGACTTATTACACGAAGTGGGTTTTCTTCACTTTGTATTCCATCACGAACCCGAACAAATCCGGGCGTTGTAACATACTACATGCTGGTCTGTAATTGGCATACATTTTTGGCTAACTCTACACTGTCTTGTTATAATCAATGTAATTGAGTTTAATTCGTGGTTAGTAGAATTGTTACGCAATGTTAAAGAGTAGTAAGTTTACAAACCATAAATGTAGTTCCCACTCTTACTGTTGAAGGGCGATGTTTCCGTGTTTCACACGAAGTGTGTGACAGTCACGACAGTCTTGCTGAGAACTGTGTGTTGTTGCTTGTGTGCTGTCTGAGATGACGTGCGGAGACCCTGTACCGTGGAGATGCCACACTCGGGCCGCGCTACGGAGACCCTGTACCGTGGAGATGCCACACTCGGGCCGCGCTACGGAGACCCACTGCTGCGTCGCTATACCCTATTTAAGCGTTCTTCACAATAATGCGATGCGTTGCGATGCGATGCGGCGCGATGTGTTCGACGCTGCTGAGCGCCGAGAGAATATTTACTGATTCACAATAATGCGACGGTTTGTCGACGGTGGACGCGATGCTGCCAACAATTCTCGTGAAAGAAAGTTAAGTTTTTGGTTTACAATGTATAACAAAACATGTACGAAAAAGTGGCAAATGTTGGAGTGTAAACAAACAGAAAGTAAACNTTTTGGTTTACAATGTATAACAAAACATGTACGAAAAAGTGGCAAATGTTGGAGTGTAAACAAACAGAAAGTAAAACAAACAGAGAGCCAAGAAGGAGACACGCTAAAAAGCAGACGTTTGAATGACGCAGTACGAAGAATATTGGAAAGAATATTATGAGTATTAGAGATGTTCCAGACGGAGAAGAATTATTTTAATGCTACTGCTGAATAAAATGAATCGCCGGCGTTGGAGTGTGCGGCCAATAAACAAGGCCAGAGTTCGACAAGGCAACCGAGGCGAAATGTAAAAAAACAATACTTCTTCTTTTTCTCTATCGCAGTCCAGCGCCGTCGGTTGGCGACAGTCGGCTGCTTTGCTCTGATTGGCTACTGATCGTCTCGCTGCATTGCATCGCAACGCATCGAACTATTGTGAACACCGCTTTACGTGTTCACCAACAAACATGGTGCACGAAACCCCTCAAGGAACCGGCGCTTCTGGACGTCCATAACCAGACCGCTACCAAGCGACACCATTGAAAAACCACTATTTGTTTACTTAGAGGTTGTTGACATATCGAACTTTCCGCGTATTTTGAAAACGCTCTCTCTGTTATGACTGCCACGCACGATTCGCGTGTACCTGCAAATGAAATGAGAGGATTGCATGCGGTGACCTCATTTTTCATATGTTGTAGATAAGTTGTGCGCGATCTTGTCTGAGAAGTGATTAAACTTTTGGAAGAATTTCGTTATGAAAACAACCGTAACCCCAGTCTTTATGAATGCAATCACAATCATTTATATCTCTCTAATTTTGGTTACTTTGTTGGAATCAACCAAAAACCACGCACAGATTACGGATAACGCATTAAATTTACTTGAACATGAAGTTAACATTTTTCTTAGCGCCCCCCCCCCCTCCACAAGTTTTGCTAATACCTCACTGACGTATGATTGATTGTCGCTAAAGTGTAGCATAATATTTTACACTATATTGAAATGTTTACCCTACACGGACGTTTCTTTATATAAACTGATGGTTTACCCTTTCTAATAACAGTCATTAAAATGTGTTTTTTCTGTAATAACCTCCTATGGGTAAAATACATGTCCCATACATTACCATTCTCTCTAAATTATTATTGTTTTTCAGTTAATTCTGCTTTCTTTCGAATGTTCACACACAGATGTCAATATTTCAGTGATTGCGCAAGAAGTTAATNTTTTCAGTTAATTCTGCTTTCTTTCGAATGTTCACACACAGATGTCAATATTTCAGTGATTGCGCAAGAAGTTAATGGTGTGGAAGGAAAATTCTCTGGACCATGCCACTTGGTGACGTTTCAAAGCAAGTGGTTGTTAATTGTATCAATGAACACCATAAGTACCGGACATTGCCAGAGATTCAGTGCAGCAAGCAACAGATGCTGGTTTTCACGCAAGGCATACTCAAATGCAACGCTCAAGATAACGCTATGTTGGTTTGAAGTAACAGGTAACAGTGTTTACAGTGGCGTGAAAGTATACATGCACGTATGTTTGTTCATACACCTTACATTTGCTGCTCTTTGTTCATTTGTGACAAGTTCACAAATAATTACAGACAAATTTGAACACTTTTTATTTTAAGAAACAATACAATAGTTGAATGGCAAACAATCCATGAAATACTAATAAAGTTTGTGGAATAAAAATCAGGCATGGATAAAAAATGATCACAATTAGTAACGAATCATTAATAATTCATATCTACAATTGATACAATTAATTTAAAACGTATCACTAGTGTCGGAGCACCAAAGGAAAAAATTTACTATACATATAAAATGTATTTCGGCTCCATTACAACAAGACTTTAATTTACAATTATCCAAAATTTACTTCACTAATATAACAGTTAAAAAATTGATATCCGTTTATTAATTCTTGANTTTCAGTTAATTCTGCTTTCTTTCGAATGTTCACACACAGATGTCAATATTTCAGTGATTGCGCAAGAAGTTAATTCTCTGGACCATGCCACTTGGTGACGTTTCAAAGCAAGTGGTTGTTAATTGTATCAATGAACACCATAAGTACCGGACATTGCCAGAGATTCAGTGAAGCAAGCAACAGATGCTGGTTTTCACGCAAGGCATACTCAAATGCAACGCTCAAGATAACGCTATGCTGGTTTGAAGTAACAGGTACCAGTGTTTACAGTGGCATGGAAGTATACATTCACGTATGTTTGTTCATACACCTTACATTTGCTGCTCTTTGTTCATTTGTGACAAGTTCACAAATAATTACAGACAAATTTGAACACTTTTTATTTTAAGAAACAATACAATAGTTGAATGGCAAACAATCCATGAAATACTAATAAAGTTTGTGGAATAAAAATCAGGCATGGATAAAAACTGATCACAATTAGTAACGAATCATTAATAATTCATATCTACAATTGATACAATTAATTTAAAACGTATCACTAGTGTCGGAGCACCAAAGGAAAAAATTTACTATACATATAAAATGTATTTCGGCTCCATTACAACAAGAATTTAATTTACAATTATCCAAAATTTACTTCACTAATATAACAGTTAAAAAATTGATATCCTTTTATTAATTCTTGACTTAGAATAATTCACAGCACCCATTCAAATTAAAAATACCGCAGAGAGGAAAGTAGCAGGAATTGCCCATCAAAGCCTTAATTTCCAATAAAATAATATTAAAAACAATTAAAAGAGTTACGGTGGTAGGCAATCGTTTGAGACCCGTCAAAGCTCCGACCGTTAAAAACTTTACAAAAAATAACAACAAACAATTTAAAAGATTAACGTCCTAACGATAAAGTCGTGGAAACAGTAAAATAACAATCATTATTTAAACATGGGCGGCGAACAAGGACAAACACAACACGTTAAAAAAAAAAAAAATGGTTGCCTGTAAAGTCGGTTTTACGGGCGAAGATTTTACGTGACAACGTAGTGCTGCGCGCGCGGCAGACCGANGGACACGCAGTAACGCGACACCACAGTTAAGCCTAAACATAATTTGGAAGGGCAGTCAAAAGCAACATTTTGAAATGGACTAGCACTACTGAACACCCAAGGTACAACACCACTTGCCACACAAATTACCAAATATTTGAAAACTCTACCGCAAACTTACCGTTTTCCACGACTCGCCGTTTATTAAGTGCCCCGTCGCTCTGTAGGGTGACTAATAGAACGTCAGCTCGAAAACATGGTACCGGTGTTTGACATCAGCTGACCGAGGTGANTCGCTCTGTAGGGTGACTAATAGAACGTCAGCTCGAAAACATGGTACCGGTGTTTGACATCAGCTGACCGAGGTGAAGTGCAACAAAGCCATCAGAAACAAAAGCAGATCTTGCAGGCGTAAGGAAGCGGCGTAACGTAGCAGAACACACACACACACAATGACGATGTGCGTTGTACAGTAGCTATTCTTGGGAATGGGGCCGCGGTGGGGTAGTGGTCTGACAGCTCGCCTCCCACCAAGGAGAATCGAGTTCGATTCCCGGCGGAGTCGCTCCTGGATTTTCGCATGTGGGAATCATGTCGTACGATGCCGCTGGTCGGCGGGTTTTCTCGAGGATCTCTCGTTTCTCCAGCCCTTGCATTCAAGCGCTGCTCCATACTCACCTCACTTACCCTCTTCGGCTCTCAAGACCACGATATTAAGAGCCACCCAAATCTCTCTACTTCACACTATTCCTGGGTTTTACGGGCCTTATTCTTGTGGTCATAATCTTGCAGAAATAAAGAGTTCATTTAAATTCCAAGCTTTTTCGCACTGTGTTATATATTGCTTACCATAATGTTTATAAAATCTTGCTAGTTCTCGACGCCACCTTGGCTCATACATTCCCCAATTGTATTTCCTTCCCCACGTCTCACCGTGGAGCAACCAGTGCTTTGGTTGGCTTAAACCATACAAATTGTTCTTCGGAACTACCAAATTGAAATTGTTTTATCTNGGAGCAACCAGTGCTTTGGTTGGCTTAAACCATACAAATTGTTCTTCGGAACTACCAAATTGAAATTGTTTTATCCACAAAAGAACATACATTTAAAGAGTATTAGTAATTATTTGTATAACTAAGCAAATTAAAATTACAGCTATATATTTTTCTGGCTAATGAGGGGCTTCATTCTAAGTTTTGTGTCCTTGAAATCCATTCCATTCTCGTGGAGACAAACCCTGACGGTCTATAGTCTAATGTGGACTCCAGATGCCTAAGTAAAGTTNAATCCATTCCATTCTCGTGGAGACAAACCCTGACGGTCTATAGTCTAATGTGGACTCCAGATGCCTAAGTAAAGTTTTATATCAGCAAATCACATGTTTGAGTGTTTGAGGTCTGTCCACGATTTTCTTCAGTACAACGCTGTTGGTTGCTGTTACAAACCTTGCTCGTCCTGCAAGAATATTATTGTACACAGAGCCCTGCTCAAATTTCACTATCATGATGAATTGCTTGTCATACATATGTCCCTGTAGCTATACAATCATACCGAATATATCGTATCATTTTGTGTTTATTAGCGGGAAACAAATAACTGCGTTTGAAAACCTAGTCTGTTCTAGTGCCAAGCGGAAACTGGCGAAATCGTATGTGTCACTGCTGTGAAAAACGTGCATCTTTATTGAAGTTGTTTATGAGTACAACAATGGATAGTAAAGGTGTATTAATACGTTTTTTTTAGCCTACTTTCACTTGGAAAGATGTGGCCTAAGAAAACGAGAGAATCACTGTCTGTATGTATGTTCGTATGCCTCACACTAATAACTTTTTAACTCCCGAGCAGATTGTAAAGTTTTGTAGGAGCATGATGCCACCAACGACTATCACAACACAATCTTTCATAAAAGCACATCTCCTGTATATGTAAAACTGTGGAAGTGCANAAGTTTTGTAGGAGCATGATGCCACCAACGACTATCACAACACAATCTTTCATAAAAGCACATCTCCTGTATATGCAAAACTGTGGAAGTGCAAACTTTTCACTACACTTGTGTAGATATACCAATCCAAGATATATATGTCCGCGTGCACTATAAAATGCGGCAATTATCAGCGCACGATTATAAACACCCTATTATTACTACGCCCTTGTACTGCATGGGAGGATGGACATCCTGTGTATTTCTGCGAGTAATCCTGGCAGCGTTGTATCCTGTAAAGTTCTATTCTGTAATGCATTGCGTTATAATACAATTTGTGATTGCCCAACAATGGTACCTGTGACCTAACTCCTTTTCTCTTTGATAAGATATTTTTTTTTTCCTTAACGATAGCCACGCGTCACATTGCTCGTCATTCATTATAATACCATTTTCAGTAATTAATTGTTTCCTCTGGTCATGTTTACATATATTTCTTGAAGAAAACTACCAAAACGAAATGAACAATTAAATATTCCAAAAGTACTGACAAAGACAGCAGGAATTAAGTAAATTAAAGTGTGCATGATACTTATTATATAAATGTTTGTCCCCTTACAATCTGTGTTTAATGTGTTAGATATGGAACAATAAAACCGAATTGAACCCAACTTTGCATGCTGGCTGTTTTTTAATGTTTAAATTAAATGTAACTACTGATAACTTATATAGTAGGCTTTTGTAATGTTAAAAATGTCACCTGAAATTGAAACAAATATAAACACTACGTCTCAGTAAATTCTCAATCTATTCGCACCACATTATCGTGCAAAAAGTAATATGAAAGGTCATCTAATATTTGTATGGAACTGTCTCTTTCTTTCTAAGCCACGGTGATATTCTTGAACTGTAGGCTCTACCAGTAAACTGATTTAAATCAATATTTGTGTGGCAACGTACCTACTCTGTACAGTATATTCAATCGTCCACCATTCTGGAAGATACTGCTACGAAAACATTATTAATATAGGCTCACATTGTATTTCAGAAACTANCAATCCAAGATATATATGTCCGCGTGCACTATAAAATGCGGCAATTATCAGCGCACGATTATAAACACCCTATTATTACTACGCCCTTGTACTGCATGGGAGGATGGACATCCTGTGTATTTCTGCGAGTAATCCTGGCAGCGTTGTATCTTGTAAAGTTCTATTCTGTAATGCATTGCGTTATAATACAATTTGTGATTGCCCAACAATGGTACCTGTGACCTAACTCCTTTTCTCTTTGATAAGATATTTTTTTTTTCCTTAACGATAGCCACGCGTCACATTGCTCGTCATTCATTATAATACCATTTTCAGTAATTAATTGTTTCCTCTGGTCATGTTTACATATATTTCTTGAAGAAAACTACCAAAACGAAATGAACAATTAAATATTCCAAAAGTACTGACAAAGACAGCAGGAATTAAGTAAATTAAAGTGTGCATGATACTTATTATATAAATGTTTGTCCCCTTACAATCTGTGTTTAATGTGTTAGATATGGAACAATAAAACCGAATTGAACCCAACTTTGCATGCTGGCTGTTTTTTAATGTTTAAATTAAATGTAACTACTGATAACTTATATAGTAGGCTTTTGTAATGTTAAAAATGTCACCTGAAATTGAAACAAATATTAACACTACGTCTCAGTAAATTCTCAATCTATTCGCACCACATTATCGTGCAAANCACCTGAAATTGAAACAAATATTAACACTACGTCTCAGTAAATTCTCAATCTATTCGCACCACATTATCGTGCAAACGGTAATATGAAAGGTCATCTAATATTTGTATGGAACTGTCTCTTTCTTTCTAAGCCACGGTGATATTCTTGAACTGTAGGCTCTACCAATAAACTTTAAATCAATATTTGTGTGGCAACGTACCTACTCTGTACAGTATATTCAAGACATAGGGGCGTCAATCGTCCACCATTCTGGAAGATACTGCTACGAAAACATTATTAATATAGGCTCACATTGTATTTCAGAAACTACTCGGCCGTTCACTATCAAATATTGTTACAAATTCCTTCTTTTTAATACATATGTAATACCTATGTATTTGAGTTCCTCACAAAAATTACTGCCATATATTTTTTGTAAACTTAAATAGATAACTTCAAGTTTATTTTTTGCATTGATTTTTTTGTTACCATTTTTTATTTAATGTTGCACGAGATACGATTGGGTTTTTGTTATTGCCATACATTTACTTTGTGTTTACCAAAAACAGTAACCATCTCTAGCAAAGTGCACCGGAAAGAAAACACTATTGCAAATAACGCNTTGCACGAGATACGATTGGGTTTTTGTTATTGCCATACATTTACTTTGTGTTTACCAAAAACAGTAACCATCTCTACCAAAGTGCACCGGAAAGAAAACACTATTGCAAATAACCCACTTTTTCAGTAGTGATTTTAATGTATTTACTATGGCATTTCTTGGACAATGTTAATAGAATAATACTAATATTCATTTCGTCAGTAATTTACAATAATGATTTTTTCTGTTGTTTAGAAACAAATGCAGATGCAGCCTTAGGATTTCTGGGCAGTAAGCATAAAATCAAGTTGACTAAAATTTTTCTTTAATATTTAATTCCTAATTTTACGGCAAAAACCACATTAAAAATTCTTTGTTACTTTTTTAAATTGTAAAAGTGCATGATTTTTAAGATAGTTTACGCATTCATCAAATTATTTCATTAATATTTAATAATTTCTTGCGCATTTTTACCAAGACTAATTCATCGTTGGACTCGCGATATAACTAAAGGCGAGGGTGTTTCCGAAGTGGTGTACAGCATAATGGACAATCATCGTCTTCAGCCGCTGCAGTTGCAAATTAGAAAGCAGGAATTTGCACTGTAGAGTACGCTCTGCTGTTGCTTACGTAACAGTCGAAAACTTTCGCGGCACCCTGTTGTTTGGGACGGATCGTTGGCGCACGCCAGGTCTCTCTTACTGCTGGAAATTNTCGAAAACTTTCGCGGCACCCTGTTGTTTGGGACGGATCGTTGGCGCACGCCAGGTCTCTCTTACTGCTGGAAATTCAAGTTGATGTCTCGCCTTTCCACGATGGGCTGTAAAATTCATAGCGTCTCTCAAATCTCCCGCAACTCAGCTTTCTCCTTGTTTTCTCAATTATCTTTTTGGGCCGCGCACAGCGCGTTTAATTCCTACACCCATCTTCACGTTGGATATTCTTTGATTTTCGTTCTCAACGCAAGTTAGGTAAATGGTCAGGGATATTCTTTTTCTAAGGGTATAACGCGCATGCCTTTTAAATTCCTTATCCATTCCCTCTTGTTTAATTCGGTAATGTTCACAGAAAGGTGCTCTAAAAGCGTCTTAACAGTATGGCGGAATAAGTTACAGTCTGGGGATTCGGTAATTACCATTTAAATCACTCATTGCCACCCTACCCCGCCCATTCCTGGACAGAAATAAGAAAACTTCTGATCGCACACTTCATAGCTCGTTAAGTAGTGAAATAAAAGGCCCTAATCTCATTTCTCGAAAGAAGAATTCTGCTTTCTTAACGAATACACCAGGAAATTCTAACAGACGCTATTTCTCTACACTCAACAGCGCAGTGTTTGTACCCGTGAAGCGCTCAGCAGCATGTTAAAAATAACAGGAAATTCTAGCGATTTTGATTACATTTTAAACTCATTTTTAGAAATCTTCTATTGGGTCTTATAATAACTGTTTTATGTTTAGACTGGCTACTAGGATCTTACAGTTTTAAAAACCAAACTTGTGTAGTGTTTATGAGCCATTTTTAAGAGTTTACAAGTATGAAAATCTCGAAGGTTCGTTTTTAAGAGAAGGCATCATTATGCCAGCACACCCCCACCCCCACCAAGAGAAACGAACTATTGGGTATCGTCAATTCACGGTTACTGCCAACTTTTCTGACGCCCTACTAAAAGTTCTACTTCCAGGATAATTCTCCGCCTCATGCAAGCAAACTTAACCGAATATAAAAATTTACATCAGAANCTAAAAGTTCTACTTCCAGGATAATTCTCCGCCTCATGCAAGCAAACTTAACCGAATATAAAAATTTACATCAGAGGGACAACGCAGCGCATTCGTGCGCACTCAGTAAAAAAATATTTGGAATTAGAACTGTTTCTTACAAGGCATTACCAACCCACTTACATTATCCCTGTTATAATTTATATTACTTGTAAATGAAATGTTATAATTTATAGATAAATTATAAGTAAAATTTCACTTTAATCAAAAGAAGGTACTTAAATGTTAACACAAGTATAAAACGTTTGTGATACATAACACATAAAGGAAACTACCAATCATGTAATATATGGGGTGATTTTTCAAAGGTTTCATTCAAAAAGTGTTAAGAAACCGCTNAAGGAAACTACCAATCATGTAATATATGGGGTGATTCTTCAAAGGTTTCATTCAAAAAGTGTTAAGAAACCGTTAATAGACTATAGTACAGACACTACGAAAGTATTTATTAGATGATAGACTTTTGTACTGTATTAGATTTGAAGTCGCATTTTTGTAAAACGAGAGCTCAAGGTGATATTCGAGGTCTTCAAACCACTTGATTGCCGATGTTGTGCACATATACACTGCCTGACAGGTAAAATGCCAGTCATGAAGGAAAGAGAGGCTTGTGTCTGTCTTGAAAGTATCTCCCCCTCTTATAACTTCTAAACCCGCAAACGGAATTTCACCAACCTTGATCCACATGTAATATTTAATAAGTACANCTAAAAGTTCTACTTCCAGGATAATTCTCCGCCTCATGCAAGCAAACTTAACCGAATATAAAAATTTACATCAGAAGGACAACGCAGCGCATTCGTGCGCACTCAGTTAAAAAATATTTGGAATTAGAACTGTTTCTTACAAGGCATTACCAACCCACTTACATTCTCCCTGTTATAATTTATATTACTTGTAAATGAAATGTTATAATTTATAGATAAATTATAAGTAAAATTTCACTTTAATCAAAAGAAGGTACTTAAATGTTAACACAAGTACAAAAGGTTTGTGATACATAACACATAAAGGAAACTACCAATCATGTAATATATGGGGTGATTCTTCAAAGGTTTCATTCAAAAAGTGTTAAGAAACCGTTNTGATTCTTCAAAGGTTTCATTCAAAAAGTGTTAAGAAACCGTTAATAGACTATAGTACAGACACTACGAAAGTATTTATTAGATGATAGACTTTTGTACTGTATTAGATTTGAAGTCGCATTTTTGTAAAACGAGAGCTCAAGGTGATATTCGAGGTCTTCAAACCACTTGATTGCCGATGTTGTGCACATATACACTGCCTGACAGGTAAAATGCCAGTCATGAAGGAAAGAGAGGCTTATGTCTGTCTTGGAAGTATGTCCCCCTCTTATAACTTCTAAACCCGCAAACGGAATTTCACCAACCTTGATCCACATGTAATATTTAATAAGTACANTCCCCCTCTTATAACTTCTAAACCCGCAAACGGAATTTCACCAACCTTGATCCACATGTAATATTTAATAAGTACATCCGACTTTTATAGCATTCGATTACGTCGGAAACTTATTTTAAAAGTTGCGGTGTTTAAAAAAGTTTGGGGTACTGCGTTACATCTCGGGAACCAATATACCGATTTAAACCAAACTTAGTAAGTTAACTAAGCATAATGTAAGCATTGAATTTAAAAGGCAACAACGTTATTAGTCCGCCATTTTGGAAAATAGTGCAACATTAATAAACAAAGCTTTTTCATTATATCTCGGGAACTACATAACTGATTCCTGTCAAATTTGGCGCATTGGTAATAATAGCGTAGGCCATGTTTATATATACAATTAAAAAGCACCCTACATTATTTTAAAAATGGCAGACATATGAATATTTTCAGGTTAATTTGTTATATCTACTATACCATTTGACAAATTTGGACCAAACTTTCTATGCTGAAAGTATCTACTACAAGCATCCAATGTATCTACATTCAGCCTCTTTTGTCAACCATTTTGTAACATAGCGCCACATGAAGAAATAAAGTTTTTGCCANCAATGTATCTACATTCAGCCTCTTTTGTCAACCATTTTGTAACATAGCGCCACATGAAGAAATAAAGTTTTTGCCATACCTCAGGAAACAATCTACTGATTCTTACCGAATTTAGCAAACAAGTAGTACTACATAATTAAAATTTTTAAGTTTAAATGGCTCAGACGCTTATTTTAAAAGTAGCTGNATGGCTCAGACGCTTATTTTAAAAGTAGCTGTTATATAAACATTTAAGCTGAGTTTTATAAATCTACAAACATTTGTAACAAATTGCAACTTACCTTCGTATGCAGTCAGTATCTATTACAAATATAAAATATGTATACACCAAACCTCTTCTGTCAAACATTTTGCAAGGTAGTGAGTGCCACATGAAGAAATAAAAAAAATGTTATGTCATATCTCGGCAAACTATCAAACTGATTCCTACCAAATTAGGCAAATAATACTACTAGTGTAGGCCATATAAACTGACATTTTTAGTGAATCGAACACTTATTTTTAAAATGGTATCAACACAAATATTTCAGCTTAGTATTTTATATGTACTTAACCGTGTAAGCAGTTTCAACCTGACTTTGCGTGCTGGCAGTATCTATTACAACATTAAAATGTGTCTAGACAAATAAGCTTTTGTCGGCCTTTTTGTAAGATATTAACAAATTAACAAATACAGTTTTCTTAGGCTATATTTCAGTAAGCAACCAATTCCTAATCAAGTTGGCAACAAGTACGACCGTGGTAGGCCATGCAAATAGTTATTCTGTGTTTTAAGAGGGCCAGACACTTTATTAAAATACCATCATATAAACGTTTTATCATTGTATGCTATATCTACGAAACAATACCAATTTAAACTTAACTTTGTATTTTGGCAGTTTCTATGAGAGCATCAAATGTGCTTGGCCTCATACATAAACTAATTTGTCCGACGTTTTTAAAGATAGCGCCACACGAAAAATTAAGCTTTTGTATCTTATTTCCGCAAAAATATTAGCTGATAACCACCAAATTCAGGCAACAAATTAAACTTTTGTAGTCTATCTAAACTTATATGACTTAATGAGATAATAATATAATTTTTAAAATAATACCCATGTTAATATTTTCTGTTAATATGCAACAGTATCTATGACAAACATAGATGTACCGTTACACGCCCGGTTTGTCCTCTATTAATGAAGATAGCACACCACATGAGAAAACGGAACTTTTATGCCATATGCCGAGGCCCATTCAACCGATTACCGCCGGATTTCGCACACAAATAGTACTACAGTAGGTCACGTAAACTTAAACGTACAAAGTTTGCCTGGCGTTATTTACGATATGGCAGCCATATAAATACTTTAGAAAAGTTTGTCATATATTTTAAACAATTTAATCTTATTTAAAATAAACTTTGTATGCCTTATAAGAATCAAAGAATCAAGTATTCTTATAGAGATCCTCTTTTGGCTGCCTTCTTGTAAGGTAGTGGCAGGTGACAAAATGTAGCATTATGCCATATCTCGGCAACCAATCAACTTATCCCCACCAAATTGCAGTATCTCTGGAACAGCTCAACCTATTTCCACCAAATTCTGCATACAACTAGTTCTACAGTAGGCCATGTAAACTCATATGATTGAATTTACTCACGTGCTTGTTTTTCCTGTAAATATTTGTGGTTGGTAAACACAGTCTACCAAAACTTTAGACTGATTACAGCCAAAATAAATGCTCCGAATCTTATCTCAGTAATGCAGTTGGTTGCACGTCAACTTACGGTACGAGGAGTTCCGGGTTCGAGTTCTGGCTAAGGCATGTGAGTATTTGTAACTGTCTCACTATTATTGCATTTGTGTTGGTACAATATTAAATAATATTGCTGTCAACGAGACGTCAAGACTCACCTACCATCTAACCTTTTACGAACTTTATCACAATTATTTGCATTTATGTAGAGGTAAGTAGGCGCATTAGTTATATCGGCAATTTCTTGTCACATACAGACGAAACTCCAGTGGCCTAAAATGAAGGGTGATCGGTAAGTAGTGGGACCTCTATGCTGGGCGATACATTACTGAACCCGACGTGACATCGATTAAATGAATGTCCGAATGATGTTCTGAGGTATCGTGAGATGTGTTGTTGATCGGGTGTTCGTCTTCAGTTCAGTGTTCGTCTTCGTTTCGTGGGGCTGGGAGGATATTCGACCGACGTTCAATCGTGTCCCGCAGATTCTGAATTAGCAAGAAATCAGGATATTGGGCTTGTTTGGGAATTATTTACGCAACTTGGAAACCATCTAAACTGATTTGAGCGGTATGTGGCCAGGCGTTATCCCTTTAAAAATGTGTGTTTGGAACGCCCTGCATGTACAGAATTGCCGCAGAACACAGCACCTCATCAGCATGGCGCCGTGCAATCAATGTGCCCATAATACGTAATAGAGGTGAGTGACTTCTTGGCACTGATAATTCCCCAACCCATGATCACACGTTGACGGACTGTGTGGTACTCCACAATGGCAAAGGATTTTGCTCGATGATCACGTTGCAACTGCTTCCTCACACAGAGATAATTGGTGATGCCTAAACGGGATTCGTCGCTGTTATACATTCTACACGCAGTTCGGGTGCGACACCATTCTAGGCGATGATGCTAGCTCGCTGTTAAGAGTAGCCTTCACAACGGATAGCTGAACAACAGACCTGCCTCAGCCAATCAGCGTGATGCTGTCCGTGTTGGTATTGGATCATCTAAACCGCCCTGCACACTTCGAAAAAAGTCAGCAGTCGTGGATTGTACGTGTGCTACGTCATTTGCGTCTGATGCCACGATCTGCGTGCTCTGGCGTCCGTCTCTGAGCTCCGCTCCTACAACGACGATACACATTTCCTTCCTGGGACCACTGTCACCAAATGAGACCGATGGTTGTCGCTTCACGTTGCGTTTATTCCGCAGTACGGCCAAAGGGTCAACCGACCGTACAGAGACTTACAATGAAATCTCTCGTGAACTCATTCGTTTGACCGGATTCCATATCTTTTAAAGGCGTCACAATCCTTTGTTCTCTACAGGCACAGTTACAGAGAAAACACACACTATGCGCGGCCATGACGATGTCTTGAATGATGGCTTCACGTAACACCCAAAAGATACCTAACATGGATTCATCTGGGCAAATTGTGGGGACACGCAGCCACGTTTAGGAGCCCACATATTTCCCTGCATTTTCTGGTAATTTGCTGAGATTATGAGAAATAAATAAGACATTTAATATAAATCTGTAAAAAAATTAAAATTTTTAAGAGAAAACGAAATGACAACTGTTACCCCTCTTACATTGTAAATGGCCGCATATTCTTGGGCGTTGCATCATTAAGCCACAAACATCGCTGTTAGAAATTTGTTGATAAAATCTAGTAATTAGGGTTTACATTTCATAACCCAATGTTCATAGGTATGGATCAGTTTCCTACGTGGAGTTTTTTAAGTCACGTGAAAATTAATATGTCGATAGAAGCGAGCGTTTTATGTATGGAAAATGAAACTTCTTCCTTCAATTCATTGAAAAGCATTCCTATATACACTATCGCTCCCTAGCAGATTACATTGGAAGCAAATATGGCGCTCGAGCGACACCAGTGCCACCTAGTCCGATGAAATTACATCATCGAGAATGGGTGCTGCCCTACCAGAACAACAGTGCATAAACTACACCAAACCAAGATGACTGCCACACTAACCGAAGTGACAGAGCATGGAAAATGGTGAATCAGAATCCGTCGTCTCGCGCCNAAACCAAGATGACTGCCACACTAACCGAAGTGACAGAGCATGGAAAATGGTGAATCAGAATCCGTCGTCTCGCGCCCGTGTCCCAATATCTGCATTACCTAACCACTACAATGCGCCATATGTTCAAAAATAAAACCGGGCAGAGAACATACTACACCATGAAATCATGAATGCAGTACAATGAAATGTACACAGTGGATGTACATACGCCTGTTAGGCATTTGATTACCATTTCTAGCAAATCAAACGAACCACACGCGTGATATAGGCGTGAAGCCTTCGGCTCCGAAAGCCCATATCAATGATGGTCCGTTGAATAGTTCGCACACTGGCACTTGTTGATGCTCCAGCATTGAAATCTGCGCCAATTTGAGAAAGTGTTGCACGTCTGTCACGTTTAATGACTCTCGTCAGTCGTCGTTTGTCCCGTTCGTTCACGATCTTTTTCCAGAAGCAGCGATGTCGAAGATTTGATGTTTTACCGGATTCCCGATATTCACGGTACACAAGTGAAATGGTCGTACGCGAAAATCCAAATTTTATCGCTACCTTGGAGATGCTATGTGCTATCTCTCGTGCGCTGACTATAACACCACGTTCAAACTCACTTAAATCTTGATAACCTGCCATTGCAGCAACAGTAACCGATCTAGCATATTTTCCAGACGCTTGTTGTCTTATATAGGCGCTGCCAACCGCATCGCGTTACACTGATTGGTTCCATCCCCCTGTTATTTGCATACGCACGCCTATGCCAGTTTTTTTTGGCTCTCCAGTGTATAGGCACAGTTCACCATAAATTGCATACTTTTAGAATTTGGCATTTCGAATTTTCAGTCGGTGGGATTTCTTCCAACCTACAACGAGTTGATACTACATAAAAGCCTAAGGCATTTTATTAGTATAATTAAGAGTAATTCTAGAAATTTTTTTAGATAATTATATCAAATTTAGTACATGGGCAACATTCTCGGCTAGAAGAAACTAGTTATTACATATTAAGCTATAAGCAGTTCCTGTGGCACAGCTTGCCATCATTTGCTAATGTGCATCAGTGAAAATGTCAAATTCAGATCGTAGGCAACACTCGCGAAATCAAACAAGCCAAATTGTTGTTTGAAGCTATATGTTTTTTATAAGCATAGTTGGTTATTTCTAAACTGGTTGAGGTATAATGTCAAAATTCATATTTCAGTCAGTACTTTCGAACTTGACAAGCCAATATTATTCATTATGTCTTGAACATTTTAGAGGTACAGAATAACTACAATACTCGTACCACTTCAGATAGAACAATTAAATTCAGATTATTGGTAACATTCCACACCCCAAGCAAGTAAGTATAAAACATTACATTCAAACCCTTTATATAAGCAGAAAGCCATTCTCGTACCATTGGAGATAGAATAGTGAAATTCAGAACGTCGGCACATCCCCAACCACGAACAAATCAATGTATCACACTAGGCCACAAGTCATCATATGAGCATATGTTGTCATTTCAAAATCATACGACCCACATAACACAAAATCAGAATGCAGAGGCTCGCACCATACTAAGATCCAAAGATCCAGTTTATTGTTATCTTCCACTGCAAATGGCCTGCGAACCAACTCGCCACTAAAAAAATTTCGCAATTGATGGTGTTCTCCGTCCGATTGGATAAAGCTACAATTTAGTAGGGAAAATGTCTGTGTGTGCGTCAAAAAGGAATTCTAGTGGTACTAAGGAACGGAAGTAATAAACCGGAATAACACATATCATTTCCAGCTCTTTGAAGGGCCATAAAATATCTTAATCTGTCAACCAGAGATCTGCCTCAATGTTTAATTATTTATGATTTTCTTCTGGCAAGAATTTGCGGTATCGTTCACTTGATAATCCACATGTATGGGTGCAAGCGTAACTGATTTCTCATATTTCTCTATATCACACTGACACAACAGTTCGTGTTGACTGTGGGTCGCCCCGTGTTCTTCATTCCCCGATATCAACTAGCAGGAAAATTATCCACTACACCGAGAAACCGTTTAACAGCGCACACGTCTCGTAGATTATGTAATTCTGAGACGTTTAAGAGATCAGTAACTGATGAAGAATACACCAGGTTTGAGTCCCACTTTCGCACTTTCCTCACTAACATACAAGGATATCGTATCCTTAAGCACGTNAAGAATACACCAGGTTTGAGTCCCACTTTCGCACTTTCCTCACTAACATACAAGGATATCGTATCCTTAAGCACGTATTATCACATGACTTAGTTGAAGTCCCTTCATCGGTTCAGATCGGACAGGTGGCAATAAGAACGCACTGGTCTAGTGGAATAATGCTACTTGCATGTAAATAACGTGTTCGTGGTTAACTTAGCATTTTTTTAAATCACTAGCGCGAGGAGGTTCTATAATCTGGCGTTGCGAAGCAGCCTCAACACTTCTGAGGTCAATGAGAAATATCTACGACTGTAAATGTAAGTTTTATAGCAGTAGTTGAATAAACTTTCCTTCGATCAATAAAAGGTAATCTCGGAGTTTCTCCACTGCCCCACTATCCAAAAAAAATGTGAAACTCAACGTAAGTAACATTTTGTTTTAAATATATATATTTTTCACCTTTCAATAGGGCATTCATTTACATTACGGGGANACTATCCAAAAAAAATGTGAAACTCAACGTAAGTAACATTTTGTTTTAAATATATATATTTTTCACCTTTCAATAGGGCATTCATTTACATTACGGGGAACAACAGCCTTCCTCCTTGCACCCCTGCGCACACCAATGTTTGAGATCAACCCCCTCGTCTATAACTGCACATATATTGACTACGTCAACTCCAACTGTTATTACCTACAGCAGTATTANAGAATACACCAGGTTTGAGTCCCACTTTCGCACTTTCCTCACTAACATACAAGGATATCGTATCCTTAAGCACGTGACTTAGTTGAAGTCCCTTCATCGGTTCAGATCGGACAGGTGGCAATAAGAACGCACTGGTCTAGTGGAATAATGGTNCCTTCATCGGTTCAGATCGGACAGGTGGCAATAAGAACGCACTGGTCTAGTGGAATAATGGTACTTGCATGTAAATAACGTGTTCGTGGTTAACTTAGCATTTTTTTAAATCACTAGCGCGAGGAGGTTCTATAATCTGGCGTTGCGAAGCAGCCTCAACACTTCTGAGGTGTGCGCGTCAATGAGAAATATCTACGACTTTAAATGTAAGTTTTATAGCAGTAGTTGAATAAACTTTCCTTCGATCAATAAAAGGTAATCTCGGAGTTTCTCCACTGCTCCACTATCCAAAAAAAATGTGAAACTCAACGTAAGTAACATTTTGTTTTAAATATATATATTTTTCACCTTTCAATAGGGCATTCATTTACATTACGGGGAGCAACAGCCTTCCCCCTTGCACCCCTGCGCACACCAATGTTTCAGATCAACCCCCTCGTCTATAACTGCACATATATTGACTACGTCAACTCCAACTGTTATTACCTACAGCAGTATTAGTAGTGTATAAGAAAAAGAACAGGTAAATAAATTGGTTACCACTTGCATCGTTCTAGAGTGAGAGTCTGGCGTGAATGTTACACATTTATATTCGTAACAATTCTCATTGGTTCATGAACACCGGTTACTGGGGCCACGTTAACGACTATGCCTGTGTGTTCTTACTAGTCGAACCACAAAGAGTCACAAGCTCACATCACATCTACTTAATGAACTTCATCTCACACTATATACGTTATTATAATTTTGTTTGCAAGCGAAAGGGTACGCGGCTGCCTATAAATGTACTACAGCCAGAATACATTCTTATTATTATATTAGAGTAATGATACTTCGGACAGCAACTTACTGAATTGCATGATGAATCACATACCAAAGAGCTATCACACAAACTTAAATGCAGTCACCAACTTAATGAATTGCATGGTGAAACACATACCATTAACGTATCAAACAAACGTAAACACAGTCACCAACCTACTTGTTTGCATGGTGAAATATCTACCAAGGAAGTATCAAACAAACGTAAGCACAGTCACAAACTTACTTATTTGTATGGTGAAACACCTACCAAGAACGTATAAAATAATCGTACAAGCAGTTGCCAACTCACTTATTTGCATGGCGAAACAGCTGCCAAGAATGTTTTATACAAAAATATAGCATTGCTCATCAAACTGCCCTGCAGTAAGGCCCACCCTACTGCAAGTAGGATACACAGATACTGCCTGTAGACGCAGTCTAGGCCGGCCGAGTGTAACAGACTGTACTTACGGTCGGAACATTGTCCCGGTTTCCCCATTGTTCAAGTAAGGAAAATACTTATTTAAAGAGGTCACATCCTTCTTATTTTCCCAGTGTGGAGAGGCGTCTGGAGTACTCCGAAAAACCCACTGGTCAGAGAAAACGTCCCCCACATTTCCCACATCTGAAGCTCCAGGAGCGGCTGCGTTGGAAATTGAACCTGTATTGTTGTATAGTCCATTCACAATTTTTCTTCGAAAGTTTATAAACAAACCTTTGTAAAATCACCCTAAGGGTAACATGCCTACTTGTTTTTTTTAATAACTTGTATACAACAAATATATAGCACTATGATTAAATTTTTCAAGTATTATATTTTTGAATAAATGATCATCTAACATTTAGTATATTCTATAACTTGTACTATTTATTTCGTATTCAATACGAATTAAATACAGCGAGAGCAGCTATGTGTTGGCAATGGCTGGTAAGAAATAGTTCACAATTATAATATTGTTTTAATCAATTTTTGTATGCTATTTGTAACTTAATCATTGCCTATTAAAATATTTAAATTTTTANTTATAATATTGTTTTAATCAATTTTTGTATGCTATTTGTAACTTAATCATTGCCTATTAAAATATTTAAATTTTTAGGTAGCACTGACGGAAACATATTTAATTGTTATTGTTAAAAATATCAGCGCAAATTACGGTGCGTAGGTTCTTCTCTCTTTCTCTTTCTCTGCCTCTTTCTCTCTCTGGAAGTTTCGCATCGTTAGTAGTAGCAGGAAAATTGTACATGTTTTTAATTTTAGAATATATTTTATACTTATTACAGCAAAAATGAAAATTTTTGAATTTTTAATTTACAACTGGAACGGGATATTAATGTTTTAATAGTTAGTATAATATATTAAGATGATATTTGGTGGTGGGGAGGGGAGGGGCTGTTAAAAATCCNGGAGGGGCTGTTACAAATCCGAAGTTGGCAGAAGTGCGGCAACATGACATGGCGTGTTGCTTGTTGCTGAACAAAGAGTTTTTTTTTTCCTGCGTAAAATATTTTAAATTACTACATATAGTTTTAACACGTTGTGGATTTTAAATCTACCTAGGCAAGTTACGATGTTGTGATAAATCAGTTCAGGAATAAATATACTGTAAGGTGTCGTGACCGCGGTGTAAGAAAGGGCATTGCTGCGTCTCCGTTACGCTGGACCAGTGTATGTGTGATTGCTAATATTGGATGTGCGAAATTAATACGTTTTAACCGTGAACAGTTTTTATGACGAAATTAATTATTTGAAATTCACTTCTGTTTTTTTTATCACAACTTTGTATTTCTGCCCTAGGTGTTTGAAACACAATTGTGTAACATGCGTACGTTTCTCTAATTTGAATGTTTGCCACAATCACAACAAATTACTAAGCCCAGCCTGAAAACTTTAAATAAATAATTAAATAAACATAATAAAAAGTAAGTACCTATGCAAATAAATATGACCGGGATAAAAGTTGCGGTAGGCCTATTTGTGCGCATGTTCACCGCTATCTTTTAAATTAGGCGCTGCTGCGTACAAAAAATAAGCGACATTAATTGCGTGCTTGAATTTACAGCCTTTTTCGTTGGACTGGTTGCTCTTTTGTTCTAATATTTATCCCAATTTAGGCCATCCTTTTAACGAAATAACGCAAGACGTATCAATGACAAGAGGTTAAATACTACAGTGTTTCCCCCACAGTTGTAACATGGTTAAACACAGTCGCGGCAAAATATTAATATGTATTATTTGTAATGTGCTCTATAGTGTATAACACAAACATTTTAACAGTGTAACATAATAACCATAAGAACTATCGTCAATACAGACATTGTTAAGATGTAATAAAGCTGCCCCAGATATGGTTATAGGCTTAAATTGTGAACGTTTACACGAAATGGTTTTTGAAATATGACAGAATTATTTGAACAGCTGAAAAGAGTAAACAAAGTATTTGACAGTTAAAAAGTAGTAGTTACATGGCAGTATTTATATTCACATGTAGCGGAAGGATACGTAATCGGTAACCAAAAGTAGAAGAACTTTAGCAGGGATTCAGATGAGTGTGAAGTAACTGTGAGTGGACTATAGTCAGATGACGGCGAGCTAACCGTGCAGGCACCAAGCACACTATGTATAAGTATGTAATATTCACCAAAACAAAAATATGGTGTACTCATTTCAAATTACTCTAACAAACCACTGAACTAATCCTAATAATGAAACTTACATAGGTACTCCGTCACACACAGCATAAGCCACCACAAACATGTATGACACTGCGGGACACTTACACCGCGCACAAGTGCTGTGATGAATGCGAACAGAATGGCCAAATGGATGCCAGCAACAGTACGTCACGAATACTATAACCTGCCAAGCAATAGCGAGCATTCGGTGGCAGCATCAGCGTAATACACTGTACAGAGAAGGCCACTTGTTCAAAGAAAGGAAGGAGACTACTATAGCATCACTCCGGTACTCAACTTCTCCGATGGGTGCCCTTCTCAACACCATCATGTACAACAGACCACCATGATGCCCTTCCATGAGTTTTCTCACCATTTTATTATTAATTACAATTATATATTATAAATATATAATATACAAAATTTCACTGAATGATTTCGCGGTGCATCGAAATTCGGAACAAGAGAAATCGCCTAGGCTCTCACCAGTTGTGAACACAAATTTTCCAGGCATATTACGCAACACAATACAGTGTTGCGTAATATGCCTGGAACTTCAAGCTTAAATTTACGTGAATATAGAAATACAATTAATATAAAGTTAGAAATTATTATAGTATTATGTCAAAGACACATTTTCTCGCCTTTTAAATGCATTTTCCGAAGAGAAGCATGGAGAATTTTTTCATTATAATCTTTATAAAAGCCCTTTTTATGCAAAATTGTAACAAAACCTTCACTTAGGATTTTTTTGGAGAACACACTTAAATAAAGAGCCGTCGTACGTTTAAGACTATCACACATAATTTCAATCTTATTGTAAATTTTGTTGCTAGAACCGTAACGAACTTAATTTTGAAGCAAATGGNACTATCACACATAATTTCAATCTTATTGTAAATTTTGTTGCTAGAACCGTAACGAACTTAATTTTGAAGCAAATGGAGCCATTGTTGGTTACGTTGAGCTTCTAGAAACCTTGAAAATCATCCAAGGAATTCGGCAAACTTATGTGAGCTGAATTATGATTTTACAGTTATTTCCATGTCACTACACATTATCATTGTCCTGTTCATTACTGCGCTTTACATTTGTTTGGTTGATGCACCATGGATGCTATGTGTCAGAGGGGCAGCGGTGGTTGAGCGGTCAGACTGCTCGCCTCCCACCTAGGCAAATCGGGTTCTATCCCCGATCAGGTCACTCCCGGATTTTCACAAGTGACAATCGTGCCGGACGATGCCACTGGTCAGCAGGTTTTCTCCGGGGTCTCCCGTTTCCCCCGCCCTTGCATCCCGGTGCTGCTCCATCCTCACCTCATTTCACCCTCANCCCGGTGCTGCTCCATCCTCACCTCATTTCACCCTCATAGGCTTCCATGACCTCGTTAAGAGCCGTCCAAATTTCTCAACTCAATTATGTGTCGTAGAGCTTAACTTCCACATGATTAAGATATGCAGCCATGACTGAGATGGCTGTCTAACTGGCAACCTTTCGTGTATCATAGGGACTTGGTGACCCCGCGAATGTGAGGGCCTGGCTGATGTCCTCATGACTGGGAGAGGCAGTAAGTACGCNTGTGAGGGCCTGGCTGATGTCCTCATGACTGGGAAAGGCAGTAAGTACTCCGGAAACTGCAGGCTGTGTGGTTCTATTGCCACATCGCTCGACACTAGTCGCGTCAACTTCGACATTTCTGAGGAATGCCCTGTCAAAACAGCGATTTTCTGGTCGGCGGTCGTGTCTGGCAGCTGCTTGAAGGTCTCCGACAAAACGCGAATGCTGTGGTCCAAGTGGCACCGAGTGCGTCTGCCATCTCTGACTACCACGCTAGTGCTTCTTGTGGGCGCCGCGAGCTCCTAGCAAAACAACAGCACTCTGGATTTAACAACCGGCTCGGGACACCCTTTCCGCCATTCTCTGCTTCAGCTTCACTATTTATTTAATGATTCGGAAACTTTGGAGTTACAATCACCGAGAGAGTGGCAAATCAACCAGACCATACGTTCGTTTAAGTAAGTATATGGTACTACCCTGTGCATGATGTATACTGGCCTTAAGGGCGTTCAAGATACTAAATCTATTTCCTACATTTCTAACATATTATGTAATTTTTCATTGTGATATGTAACAATAATATGATAAAAGGATGACAATAGAGGAAAATTACTTTTCAAAAACGAATAAAACAAGTTATTCACATTTTAAATTTACAATTTTTTTTTCCATAAATCTCAAAATTAAACAAAATTAATAAGTTATGCCAGAGCTTAAAGTAATTTTTCATGATATATGAATGTCATGAAGAATATTCCTTGGAAATTCGTTGGACGGTTCACCTGTATTTCCACTTTAACTTTTGAGATAAAATTCAAAGTCAATATAGCTATAAGCTAAACTCTTACCGCAGCTGAACCAAGTGTCGAATTTGAAAGAAATTACAACTTGCCACTCCTGTCACATCTCCAAACACTTTAGCCGAAATCAAACTTTGTGCTAAAATATTTTTTTCAAATTTGTAGGAATGAATATTTGTCACATTTTTTTATTTCTTATGCTGGAAAACATGTTGAATGCTATATTTCAAATTATTTGGAATTTTTGTTTAACTTATAATCGACATCGTGTCAAAATATCTGCCTTTTCAGCCTTCTACCTTCCCACTCCCTTTTCTTTTATATCCGCCACAGATTACTGAGGTAGGTACGCCGTACTATCACGGAGAATAACAGAGAATAGATTTTTGGGCTTCATGTGATCAAGTGCCCAAAAATCTTCTCTACATTTTTAGCAAAATTTATATTTTTATGTTATATGAAGATTGCCTGCAATAACTGTACATTATCTGTAATGAGTTTTTTTTTTTTTACTGTCCTGTCGTGTTCTGGTGAAGTACTGTTTCATTATCTATATAGAGTTTTACTTGTTATTGTCTCGTTTTAATAATGTAATTTCTAATTTCTTTGTATTTAATTAATGTTTGTTCTTTTTCAAAACANCTTGTTATTGTCTCGTTTTAATAATGTAATTTCTAATTTCTTTGTATTTAATTAATGTTTGTTCTTTTTCAAAACATTGATAAGGAAATAATGTTTACAGATTTATCTTCGCTGTAAATTTGTTCCTTTGTGGCATCGTGTTCTCTCGATATTGTTTTATTGTTCGATTCATAATTGCAATTTGTCGTTGTGTTAATTGTGGTTGTTCTTCACCAATTTTCTTTTCCAGCTTGTTGCCTGTCGCTCGTTGTTTCATATTCTAATAACTACCAGGTTCTTCTTTTAGTTCCTTGTTCTTTGTTAGTCATTATCTTGGATTTTTATAGTTTTCGGTTTCTTTGTTTTGTTCTTAGGCTAATTTTGGCAATGGATAGAGTCCATTTAAATGGTCACAGAGGTAATAACTGGTTTTCGAAGACAAATAAATTGTGTTATAGAAATTTTAAATTTAAATATATTGCAGGAGACAACAAATGCCAGATCTTAAATAAAATCATTCGTGGCATTGTATGACATAAATAAACATTTGACCTGGAATCTGTGCTTATAAACATTTTTTGAAATTTGAATTAGCTCCAAATTTAAAGTTAAAATCATCATCCTAATTACACTGAGTGTTTTTTGTTCCAGGATAATCATCGATGAGTTATTCTTATTGTCAAGTTGAATTTCACAATATGATACAAATCAAATTTTCGATTAGCTGACAAAAATGTTTTTATAAAATTTGATGTTTTGTAAATTCTGCCATAACTACACATGCCTCATTATTTCAATTCCCATATATATATATATGATAAATTTTAATAGCTAAAAAACAAAAATGGCATCGTTAAAACAATTTTATTTTAAAAACATTCCGTGAAATCTATACACTTTAACCTTTGAGATACTGGTTTAATTATTAATAGTGCTCNATTTTATTTTAAAAACATTCCGTGAAATCTATACACTTTAACCTTTGAGATACTGGTTTAATTATTAATAGTGCTCCCTCGCTGGACACACTTGGCACCTTTCAATCTACGTGCATTAAGGAAGTTACTATAATGCGCATCAAGTACCTAGTNCCTCGCTGGACACACTTGGCACCTTTCAATCTACGTGCATTAAGGAAGTTACTATAATGCGCATCAAGTACCTAGTTTGCTCTGTTTGAAAGGCATTGAATTCTTGGCGTGCAGTCTTGTAGACGTGTAACGAGCGAGTCATCTATCCGTTGCGTCACTGTGGCACCCCAATGGAATGCGAGAGCGTGAAGTTTAACATGTCATCTATCCGTTGCGCCACCACGGCGCCCTGTCGAAATGGAATGCAAGAGCGTGAAATTTAACATGTAATCTATCCGTTGCATCACTACGGCACCCTGTCGAAATAGAATGCGAGGGCATGAAGTTTAACATGTCATCTATCCGTTGCGTCACTGTGGCACCCTGTGAAATAGAATGCGAGGGCATGAAGTTTAACCTGTCATCTATCTGTTGCGTCACTGCGGCACCCTGTCGAAATGGAATGCGAGAGCGTGAAGTTTAACATGCGCTCTATCCGTTGCATCACCGTAGCACCCCAATGGAATGCAAGAGCGTGAAGTTTAACATGTCATCTGTCCGTTGTGTCAGTGCGGCACCACATCGATTTTGGCATTCGGAAGACTCTGAGATAACCCCCGGCTTGGCAAGCAAGAGCGTGATGTAATAATAATAATAATACTTTAAATATATTTTCGTAAAATCCCTCAATCCCTCATTGCCCAAAAAGGAGTCACTAAGCCACATTGTGGAGTCACTAAAAAAAATTTTGAAAAAATAAAATTTTTTAACTAATTTTTGGGAAATTTTGGAGATTTTTAGGGAAAAGGGGAAATTTTAAAGTTTTTTTTAAAGAAAAAAGGTAAATTTTGAGGGGAAAACGGGAAATAACATGTCATATAATGACATTTTATTANAAGTTTTTTTTAAAGAAAAAAGGTAAATTTTGAGGGGAAAACGGGAAATAACATGTCATATAATGACATTTTATTACCAAGGTTTGAGGTGTTCGTGTCATGGAGCTATGTTTAAATACCCATTTTCTAACTACTGAGTCGTGACATTATACAATTAGCTAGTCATAAACACCGCTCACATTATTAAGTTCGTTCGTCCAATACTAGCAAGCATGCACTGAACCAAAGTAACCGCTGCGGAATTGGCCAACAGCTGTCGTATTTCATTGAAACATTACTTTATCTGTCCAACGGAACGGCACGTGTTGATATATTTCTGCAACTGCAGTAGAAACACAAATTTATAACAACTTTGATACTTGGAGAGTTTTAAAATATGTGTTCAAACTGTATTTAACCATTTTTTTTCGCATGAAAGAAAAGAAAAACTTTTATTTAGCAAAACGCCATGTCACCAATTGTGCCAACTTCCAAGTCGAAACCGTCCCGCTATCGCATCTAAATGCATACCCACGNCAAAACGCCATGTCACCAATTGTGCCAACTTCCAAGTCGAAACCGTCCCGCTATCGCATCTAAATGCATACCCACGCTGAAGAGCCAAAAAAACTGGTAAACCTGCCTAATCTTGTGTAGGGCCCCCGCGAGCACCCAGAAGTGCCGCAAGACGACGTGGCATGGACTCGTCTAATGTCTGATGTCTGAAGGAATGCCGGAGGCATTTCACACCATAAATCCTGCAGGTCAGTCCACAAATCCATAGGAGTGCGAGGCGGTGGAGATCTCTTCTGAACAGCACGTTGCAAGGCATCCCAGATATGCTCAATAATGTTCATGTATGGTGATTTAGGTGGCCAATGGAAGTATCTACAGTCAGAAGAGTGTTCCTGGAGCCACTCGGTAGCAACTATAGATGTGTGGGGTCTCGCATTGTCCTGCTGGAATTGTCCACGTCCATCAGAATGCACAATGGACATGAATGGGTGCAGGTGATCGGACAGGATGCTTACCTATCTGTCACCTGTCAGAGTCGTATCTAGACGTATCAGGGGTCTCATTTCACGCCAACTGCACACGCCCCATACCATGACAGAGCCTCCACCAGCTTGAACAGCCCCCTGCTGACATGTAGGGTCCATGGATTCATGAGGATATCTCCATACCCGTACACGTCCATCCACCCGATACGATTGGAAACGAGACTCGTCAGACCAGGCAACGTGTTTCCAGTCATCAACAGTCCAATGGTGTTGTTTGCGGGCCCAGGCGAGGCGTAAAGCTTTGTGTCGTGCAGTCAATAACGGTACACGTCACCCGGAAGCCGAGGCTTAGCCCATATCAATGATGGTCCGTTGAATAGTTCGCACACCGGCACTTGTTGATGCTCCAGCATTGAAATCTGCGCCAATTTGAGAAAGGGTTGCACGTCTGTCACGTTTAATGACTCTCGTCAGTCGTCGTTTGTCCCGTTCTTTCACGATCTTTTCCGGCCGCAGCGATGTTGAAGATGTGATGTTTTACCGGATTCCCGATATTCACGGTACACTCGTGAAATGGTCGTACACGAAAATCTAAATTTTATCGCTACCTCAGAGATGCTATGTGCCATCTATCGTGCGCCGAATTTAACACCATGTTCAAANAAAATCTAAATTTTATCGCTACCTCAGAGATGCTATGTGCCATCTATCGTGCGCCGAATTTAACACCATGTTCAAACTCACTTTCATCTTGATAACCTGCCATTGTAGCAGCAGTAACCGATCTAGCAACTCTGCCAGACGCTCTTTGTCTTATATAAGCGCTGCCGACCGCATCGCGTTACTCTGATTGGTTCCGTATCTCTTTTATTTTTGCATACGCACGCCTATGCCAGTTTTTTTTTTTTGGCTCTCCAGTGTATTTAATTACTCTTTAAACATTAAAGTCACGTTTTAATTAAGGACCACGAATTAAGACACCATTACTTACCTTAAATAGGAGCATTGTTTGACAAAGTCGATAACATTTAACTATCGTTCGCCTGTTAACAGGCACTAATATTTTACATACGCAAAATACAATAAAGTTAAGAAAAAAATACTAGACCTCAAAAAAAATGTTTCCTAAAAAAAGCGCGAGACTAAGGCCTACGCACGATAATTTCCACTGATCAAACAATAAAAAATGCATATTTTAAATAAGTTATAATGAAAAATTTGTCCCCAGTGCTACCTGAAAATGTACATATTTTAATAAAAAAATGGTTACTCTAAAAACAAAGTACAATAATCAATTTGGTAACATTTTATATGTATACTATTTCTTAATTGTCGTTGGCAGAGCGGTACTGCTGTCTCTGTTTTGACCCAGTATTGACTACGAAATAAATATAATTTTAGACAATGTATAATCAAAAGTTTAATTTGATCGAAAACAAAGAGCTTTAATGTTGGTAAACATAATTTATTAAAAAAACAGGCGTTCATCCTACACTTAGGGTGACTTCGTTTTAAAAAGTGTATACCGTGAATGGACTATTGCAAATTTACAGATCTGTGCACGTTTAAGTAATCAGGAAAAAAGTAATATTTATTTTTACTACATCGGAAGAATGCAGCATAGGCAGGGACGTAGACTTTAAGCAGGGATTTCCAAAGTGCTCCGTAATATACAGAATGGGGCTGAATTCAACTTCGCGAGGTGATTCTTTATGCAAAATCAAGTGGCAAATATAAATGACACTTCGTGCCTAAACTAAATATTAAGGGCGAAATAAGTCCTCGAAAATTGAGATTTTGGAATGTATTTTCGCGAAATATCGGAAATCAGGCGAGATTAAAGTACAATGCGTGAAACATTAATTTATGTTTTGAGATCTTCAACCTAAGAGAAAACCCACATTAACGACACACCCCGTTATGAAAATAATAGAGGTGGCCACTCTCTTGTTGCCGGCAACTTCGTTAACGTTGGGAAGTATGAACATCTGCTGCTGGTTTATGGAGTAGTATGACCTACGAAAAAAAAAATGGCCCCATTGTTGCAACTGCGTAGGGCACACCGTTTTATTTTAAAATGCACACAAATATTCCGTTAGATTCCGCTGCAGCGATACAGTGCCTCGTACATAGGCAATACGTTTTAATGCGTGTATGGTAAGCTGCTGTTCCGAATGCACAGGTTATGGTGGAGGACACTTCTTACTTACTGTAAACAACAATTACCATACATTAAAAAGCTTACGATACTACATTCGACAATGTGTTCCTGTCAACAGCCAGTGTGAGATTCCCTACATAAAGTATTGGTATTGCCTACGTGCCTGGAACCGTATTACTGTCGCTGATGTGTACTGTAAAGACAATAGATTATGCGCTTGGACATACATATATCGCTGCAGCCGAAGCTTTATATAAGTGCAGTTTGTACGAAAGCAGTGGTCTTAGGCAGTTGCGACTAGACGCCCAGGGTGTTACCTAGGTCATACTGTTAAATAAATAAGCATCAAACGTTTTATGGGTCCTGATGGTTCGTATAAACATCTCCCATCATTAAAACATCAGGGACCAAGCGACGTGGGGCAACAGTAACATGTTGGACTCGCATTCGGGAGGACGCAGGCTCGAACGCTGGTTAGGCCATCCAGAAATTGGTTTACCATGGTTTCCCGAAGATACTCCAGGCAAACGCTGGGATGGNCGTGCCTGGAACCGTATTACAGTCGCTGATGTGTACTGTAAAGACAATAGATTATGCGCTTGGACATACATATATAGCTGCAGCCGAAGCTTTATATAAGTGCAGTTTGTACGAAAGCAGTGGTCTTAGGCAGTTGCGACTAGACGCCCAGGGTGTTACCTAGGTCATACTGTTAAATAAATAAGCATCAAACGTTTATGGGTCCTGATGGTTCGTATAAACATCTCCCATCATTAAAACATCAGGGACCAAGCGACGTGGGGCAACAGTAACATGTTGGACTCGCATTCGGGAGGACGCAGGTTCGAACGCTGGTTAGGCCATCCAGAAATTGGTTTACCATGGTTTCCCGAAGATACTCCAGGCAAACGCTGGGATGGTTATCATAATAAAGGCAATGGTCGAATCCTTCCTAGGTTCCTTTCAAGTGCCTAGTTGCATGTTACTGTGTATAATGACCTCACTTTCGACGAGAAATTAAATGCGTAAAACTAAAAACTTTCATGCAGACATATTGTATTATTAGCGCGTAAATAAGTGTTACCTTTAACTAACGACATGTCGACAGTTGAAAGTAACTTTCCCGTAATGCAATACTGTCACGCCATTCGTATGCCAGCAAGCATCTAACCAGGTGTCAGATACAGCATGTAGCATAAAACACGTGTGTACAGGCTGCGCGAGTGGTTTACATGTCTGGCACTAATACCACACTAGGCAGCTCTGTACGTTTTGACGTGTTTAATTCCACGACTGAACGACAGTCATCACGGTACTAAAGGCGCCATAGCGGATGTATCTGAGCACTCCATAATGTATCACTTACTTGTACATTGGTCAAGGTGCACGTTGTTTCTACAAAATGGTACGCTTTACATGGCCGGAACTGACAGATATGCTACTCGTTTACGGTGCGTCAGAGGAAAGTGGACGAAAAGCGCAAATAATGCATAGTGAACGATTTCCGCATGATGAGCAGCCACACCACACAGCATTTGCATATGTGGAGAGACGTTTGAGAGAAAGTGGGAGTTTAAAGGTGACACGACCGAATGCAGGGCGCAGACGGACAGCGAGGACAATCAAGTTTGAAGAGCATGTGTTGAGGTATGTTGAGAATAACCCAGGTGTGAGTACGCGTACTATTTCAAGAACACTCAACAGAAGTCGTCTCAACATTGGGCGAGTGCTTCATGAGCAATTACTGCATCTGTTCCACGTACAACATGTGCATGCCGTGGGTCCTGCGGATAATCGTCGACACGTGGAGTTTGCAGCACAGTTTCTGGAACAACGCAAAACATACCCTGATTCTGACACATACATTCTCTTCACTGATGATGCTTTCTTTCAGCGTGATGGTGTACAGAATTGTCGAAATATCTACGAGTGAGCGGATGTTAATCCTCACATCCCAATCGTTTACGAGGATCAACGGTGATTCAGTGTCAACGCCTGGGCGGGCGTAATACACAACATGTTGGTCAGCCCCCACATGTAACCACATCGCCTTACCGGCATTGTGTACGCTGCATTTCTGCGGGGATCTCTGCCCACATTACTCGAAGAGGTTCCACTACAAACACGAGCGACCATGTAGTTCACGCACGACGGCGCCCCAGCCCACAGTTCGCAACGTGCGCGCGATCACCTGAATCTCGTATTCCTTAGACGATGGATAGGCCGTGGGAGTCCTGTTCCCTGGCATCCACAATCCCCTAATGTAAATCCATTTGACTGTTTCATCTGGGGTTACATGTGCTGCCTGGTGTATGAAACCGCAGTGAAATCCGAAGAAGACCTCGTCGTTGCAGCTGCCGGGATTATTCGGGACAATGAGTGTGTTTTCACACGTGTCTGACAATAGTTGGAGTTGGTGTGGCGATGTGAACTGTGCGTCGAACATTGAGGCCGTACCATTGAGCCGTTCCTATAAAAGTGTTTGTGATACATGTTTCTACAATAAAACCTAAGGAATTCCACAGTTGTTGTTGGCAAATGCAATGCGTTACCTGATACCACTTAAATGTGATACGTTGTAAAGTCATTGCTCTACGCTGCTGCACCGAATGTTTCAACGTTCAAAAGCCCGCACAGTACACAGCAGCAGCGATACAGTCCCAGGTGCGTAGGCAATATCAATATCTTTACATCCATGCATGGAATCACACACCGACTGCCGCCACACACGATCCGTTATGTATGCTTATTAATATATGGTAGGCGTTGTTTAGAGTCGGTATTAAGGTGGCGACCTGGGTAGGCCTCTGAACCGTGTGCAGAGCTCCAGCAGAAAAAGTTTTATTAAAAAACAGTCCAACATGTCTTGAGTAAGGTCTGCTTACGAATAGCATTTAACAAACGTCACGCGTATCTATAGGTTTTTCAATTCCTTCATTTCTCTCTAAAGCATATTTTTGTGATAGTGAAAATGGCTTAAACGGGTGTCTTCGTGGTCATTTTTAGGTATGAACATTACAGTACGAAACATTAGAAAAGGTATAGGGACGTTAGTCAAACCTTTATCTTTAATATTACGTCATAAAATTGTAGGGTATCCGCGGGAAGTCTCATAGAGGCACGTTATCTATGGCAAGACTGCACGCCAGTTCAGTGCTTTGCGCATAGAGGCGATGAGAGAGTTGATGCGCATATCTCGGTCGTGNATGGCAAGACTGCACGCCAGTTCAGTGCTTTGCGCATAGAGGCGATGAGAGAGTTGATGCGCATATCTCGGTCGTGAAAAATTCCTTCAACCAGGCGGCTACCTTAATATTGTCTGCCACCATCGGTTGTGCAGTGGCCATACTTGCATGATGTAGCATTGCCAGCATAATAGGCGGTGTATCGCTGCAGCAGAATCTAGCGTAATATTTGTGTTCGTTTCAAACGAAAACGGTGGGTCCAAGGCAGTTGTAACAAGAGGACCATTTTTGTTTCGTAGGTCATACTGCTCTACAAACCAGCATCAAATGTTCATACTTCTGAACGGTAAAGAAGTTGCCGGCAATAAGAGAGTGGCCACCTTTGTTATTTTCATAACGGGGAGTGTTATTAATGTGAGTTTGCTCTTAGGTTGAAGATCCCGATAACATAAAATAACGTTCCGCGCATTGTTCTTTCACCTTGCCTAGTTTCCGATATTTCGCGAAAAATACATTCAAAAATCTCTATTTTCGGGGACTTATTGCGCCCTCAATATTTAGTTTAGGTACAAAGTGTAATTTATATTTCCCACTTTATTTTGCATAAAGAATCACCTCACGAAGTTTGTTGGTTGAGTTCAGACCCAGCCTGTATATATGTGTATACGATATATACACATATATTTATATATACGCATATATATACACATACAACACCGACAATCTCCGGCAGGTCCACAAAAATATAAGACCAAAACTTACGTACCACTTTTCCCTTAAGTGATTATTAAGGGTGCTCTAAGCCCCAAAAGTCGAGATTTTAAATGATTTTAGTTAAAAATGTATCATAAAGTACTTGCGAATAAGTAAAGAGTCGATAAATAGTTATTTATATAACGAATNGATTTTAGTTAAAAATGTATCATAAAGTACTTGCGAATAAGTAAAGAGTCGATAAATAGTTATTTATATAACGAATATTTTACATCTCTGAAATCGCTGTTGGTAATACCGTCCCACTTCGTTAAGTACGTGGGGTTATCCACCTTATACTTTACATGCAACTTTGTTACAATACGCTGTAAACGATTTCTTATTATGAATCAGAATGTCTAAATGAACAGAAAAGGATTGCTTATCGAAATACTCTCAGGTTTACGTTTTCGAGAAATCTATGCGGATATTTCAAACAGAAGGTGAGTTCCCTGAAAGGTAGGAAACACACTCACCACGGGAAACTGACATATATGACTGCACGATAGGGTATTGACGGCCTGGTAGCAGTTCCCGGAAATACGGCGTGCCATCAGCCGTGTGCTAGGCGTGTGATTGAATTGATTGATCAGTGCACTTGCTTTTGTAAACTTAGAAGTTTGTAATGTTCCAATACATACGTTTACTACACTATTAACTGCCTCATGTTAATTTTGCAGTCACAGTACAATACCACCACAGCCGGTTCTTGTCTTTTGAAAGTGTAAGCAAAGAATATTTTGACGCTTCCCTTCCCCTTTCCCAAAATAAAATATTATCAAACTCTTATGAAATTGTTGCCGTTGCTACTCTTGGAATGTTTGTATGGATCAGTTAATTAATTAATACAGTAACAAGTATTTATTATTGCATCTTAAACCTCGCTGATTATAATTAAAACAGTTAGAAACTTGATAATTGCACAGTAGTACACCACACATTTACTACCATATCACACGGACGGCACAGAACTTTGCGAATTTGACGAATAACTGCAGATAGGTGCGTGCCGGTCTTGGTGACGTTTTGCGTGAAACGGACGAGTCCATTAATTTTTAAAGGTGTGTGTGCTGTGTTGTGGGAGGAGAAAGGAATTATATTCTCTGAATTCGTGCCCTCTTCCTTTTTAATAATACAACCACGGGTTTTACTAATCTTTAAAAGTGTAATTATTTAAAAAGTGTCTTTCAGTAAAATCGTTTTTAATATTATTTAAAATTGTAATTCAAGTTCACTTAAAAAAAATTGCCCAGTAATATCTTTTCGTATTTTTTACATGTTCGCCTTTCATACTGTGACTGTTTCATGGCACCTTTGGCGCCGTGCGTGGCTGCTTATTTTACCTATTTCAAGGACCGGCCCTGATTACTACTTATTTACTAGTGTCCTGCTTGTTAGTGCACAATACATCAACATGTTATCATTCATTTGTTAACGCAACTCATCTGGACTCGCACATA
Organism: Clitarchus hookeri; assembly: GCA_002778355.1. Classification (NCBI taxonomy): domain Eukaryota; kingdom Metazoa; phylum Arthropoda; class Insecta; order Phasmatodea; family Phasmatidae; genus Clitarchus; species Clitarchus hookeri. Next base: position 88,802 of record NQII01001574.1, read on the forward strand.
ACTTACAACTCTTTGCACGTTTAAAGTACAGTGAGCGCAATTCATTTTTCACCCGCGTATCGTTCAGTCACACGTCGTGTGCACTGTGTTGCCTACGTCAGGCCACTCAAATCCTGTTTGAAATTTCCGAATAGATTTCTTGAAACCTGTACAGCTGAGTGTGTTCCGGCAAGCCAACCTTTTCTGTTAATTTAAACATGCTGATTCATTATTTGTCTTAACAAGTCGATAACCATTTTTTGATACAAAGATCCATGAAAACGTAGGCTTGGTATACCCGTTTACTTAACAAAAAAAAGGGGATGATATGACCAACCACGTTTTCAGAATGTAAGATCTCCGTTCTCTATTTATCGACTTGTTACTTAATCGCTAATATTTTCTGATATTTTTAACTGAAAGCATTTCAAAAGTGGACATTAGGAGGTGCATAGTTCCCTTGATAATCACTTAAGAAAAATGTAGTACATATATTTCCGTCTTATATTTTCGTAAGAAATTACCCGCCGGAGTTTGTAAGTGTTGTCGGCATACTCTCCTGTGTATACAAACGCGCAAACACAAAATCATTCAAATACATACATAGACACACCTAAGATGTATGTTATTGGTACCGGTACCTTACACGCCTACANAAATCGGTTCGTGCGTTCTGGAGTTATAGCGTCAGGAAGGAAAACCCGACTTATTTTTATATAGTAGATATTTTATATCTCTGAAATCGCTGTTGGTAATACCGTCCCACTTCGTTAAGTACGTGGGGTTATCCACCTTATACTTTACATGCAACTTTGTTACAATACGCTGTAAACGATTTGTTATTATGAATCAGAATGTCTAAATGAACAGAAAAGGATTGCTTATCGAAATACTCTCAGGTTTACGTTTTCGAGANTTATTATGAATCAGAATGTCTAAATGAACAGAAAAGGATTGCTTATCGAAATACTCTCAGGTTTACGTTTTCGAGAAATCTATGCGGATATTTCAAACAGAAGGTGAGTTCCCTGAAAGGTAGGAAACACACTCACCACGGGAAACTGACATATATGACTGCACGATAGGGTATTGACGGCCTGGTAGCAGTTCCCGGAAATACGGCGTGCCATCAGCCATGTGCTAGGCGTGTGATTGAATTGATTGATCAGTGCACTTGCTTTTGTAAACTTAGAAGTTTGTAATGTTTCAATACATACGTTAACAACTACACTATTAACTGCCTCATGTTAATTTTGCAGTCACAGTACAATACCACCACAGCCGGTTCTTGTCTTTTGAAAGTGTAAGCAAAGAATATTTTGACGCTTCCCTTCCCCTTTCCCAAAATAAAATATTATCAAACTCTTATGAAATTGTTGCCGTTGCTACTCTTGGAATGTTTGTATGGATCAGTTAATTAATTAATACAGTAACAAGTATTTATTATTGCATCTTAAACCTCGCTGATTATAATTAAAACAGTTAGAAACTTGATAATTGCACAGTAGTACACCACACATTTACTACCATATAACACGGACGGCACAGAACTTTGCGAATTTGACGAATAACTGCAGATAGGTGCGTGCCGGTCTTGGTGACGTTTTGCGTGAAACGGACGAGTCCATTAATTTTTAAAGGTGTGTGTGCTGTGTTGTGGGAGGAGAAAGGAATAATATTCTCTGAATTCGTGCCCTCTTCCTTTTTAATAATACAACCACGGGTTTTACTAATTTTTAAAAGTGTAATTATTTAAAAAGTGTCTTTCAGTAAAATCGTTTTTAATATTATTTAAAATTGTAATTCAAGTTCACTTAAAAAAAATTGCCCAGTAATATCTTTTCGTATTTTTTACATGTTCGCCTTTCATACTGTGACTGTTTCATGGCACCTTTGCCGCCGTGCGTGGCTGCTTATTTTACCTATTTCAAGGACCGGCCCTGATTACTACTTATTTACTAGTGTCCTGCTTGTNTGTAATTATTTAAAAAGTGTCTTTCAGTAAAATCGTTTTTAATATTATTTAAAATTGTAATTCAAGTTCACTTAAAAAAAATTGCCCAGTAACATCTTTTCGTATTTTTTACATGTTCGCCTTTCATACTGTGACTGTTTCATGGCACCTTTGGCGCCGTGCGTGGCTGCTTATTTTACCTATTTCAAGGACCGGCCCTGATTACTACTTATTTACTAGTGTCCTGCTTGNCGCCGTGCGTGGCTGCTTATTTTACCTATTTCAAGGACCGGCCCTGATTACTACTTATTTACTAGTGTCCTGCTTGTTAGTGCACAATACATCAACATGTTATCATTCATTTGTTAACGCAACTCATCTGGACTCGCACATAACTTACAACTCTTTGCACGGTCAAAGTACAGTGAGCGCAATTCATTTTTCACCCGCGTATCGTTCAGTCACACGTCGTGTGCACTGTGTTGCCTACGTCAGGCCACTCAAATCCTGTTTGAAATTTCCGAATAGATTTCTTGAAACCTGTACAGCTGAGTGTGTTCCGGCAAGCCAACCTTTTCTGTTAATTTAAACATGCTGATTCATTATTTGTCTTAACAAGTCGATAACCANTGTGTTCCGGCAAGCCAACCTTTTCTGTTAATTTAAACATGCTGATTCATTATTTGTCTTAACAAGTCGATAACCATTTTTTGATACAAAGATCCATGAAAACGTAAGCTGGGTATACCCGTTTACTTAACAAAAAAAAAATTGGTTGTCTGTAAAGTCGGTTTACTGACGATAGTTGAACGTGACAACGTCTTAAGAAAATACTGATGGAATGGTAGCATTTTTCAAAAGAAAATTTTAATTTCATTTGTTTAATATATTTGTATGTATATAGAGAAGGAGGTAATTGGAAATCACAATGAAATTGATCAAGTGAGATTTATTTGTACGCATAAATACAATTATGTCAATTTTTTTTTTCGCTCGTTCCGCGCTCTCGCTTGCACTTCAAGCCTTACATGGAACGCCTCAGAGCGAGGTAACGCCGCATGAGTCATGTTTTTTCGTGCGTGCAGCCGGCTCTATCGAATTATAAGACGTTGTCACGTCAAAAAAGGGGATGATATGACCAACCACGTTTTCAGAATGTAAGATCTCCGTTCTCTATTTATCGACTTGTTACTTAATCGCTAATATTTTCTGATATTTTTAACTGAAAGCATTTCAAAAGTGGACATTAGGGGGTGCATAGTTCCCTTGATAATCACTTAAGAAAAATGTAGTACATATATTTCCGTCTTATATTTTCGTAAGAAATTACCCGCCGGAGTTTGTAAGTGTTGTCGGCATACTCTCCTGTGTATACAAACGCGCGCACACAAAATCATTCAAATACATACATAGACACACCTAAGATGTATGTTATTGGTACCGGTACCTTACACGCCTACATGTGAAGCAGTGACTCTCAAGCCACGCGCAGAGGCGCGGTAGAGTGCACTGGGCCGACGAACTGGTCAGTTAAGCGTGGCGGCCGGCGGGCGCGATCTCTCATGAACTTATTTATGTTCCCGTTCCTCGACTGACCTTCAGCGGGCGAGCGGGCGTTGAACTCGCGCCGGGGCGCATCGCTCCATGCCAACATGATAACCGATAAGATTATGTAGCGTTCTGCGCGCTGCTCGCCCGCAAGCCGTCCACACGCTTCCGATCTTCAGTCCGCAGTGCAACTTTGCGCTCCCTAGCGAGTTTGCTCGCGACAAAGCAGCGAACATGGATGCTCGGATGCCAACAGGAAGGAGGGCAACTAGCTTATTTTTTCTTCTAGCAAAAGTTTTCTTCTGTATTTTGTAGTGTGTTTAAACGTTTGTCCCTTTAAATAAGTTGCAATTTAATTTTCAGCTGGTTCGCAGTTAACTGAGCATCAGAAAATGAGCTTTTGAGAAACATTCCCGTCCGTAACTGTATACTTTCATTTACATGCATGAAGATGTTAGGATATTGCAGAAATATTTTGTGCCTAAATATGTGTTCTAAACACTGTAGCGTATGGCCGCTTTTTTGGCCGGGTGATGTATTTTAAAGTCTGCCTAAGTGTATCCTTGTAATCACACAAATGACAGACGATTAGAATGAATTTCATTTCTCTAGTAAAATGAGGGAAAAGCCTCTCAGACATACAACAGCCAGTAAAGACAATAAACCTTCCGACATATATACATTGTTTCGGGACCTAACGTTGGAGCGACGGTGGTGAAGTAGTCAGACTGCTCGCTTCCCACCAAGGTGAACTGAGTTGATTCCCGGCGGGGTCACCTGGGCTTCCGCATGTGGGGAACGTAGCAAACGTTGCCGTTAGTCAGCGAATTTACTCCCGGCACTCCCGTTTCCCCTACCCTTCAATTCTGCCGCTGCTCAATCTTTACCTCAGTTCATCCTCAAAGAACACTCGAAACCTTGCTGTCAAATGCCAACCTAAACCTATTCATTCCACTCTCCAGTTGAAATCTAATGGGCAGTCAACTCTTCCCACACAAATCACTACATATAAAACTGTTAAACGTCTAGTCTACAGAATGGTCATTTAAGACATTACATTTCAACATAACTCACAAGAATGTACTTTTTGTATTTTAACGCGGCACTGTTAGCCAACCAGTGAAGGAGAGGGTTCACGCCCTGACACCGCAGCTGCTTCCAGGGGCGCTATTCCCCGATGTGCTTCGGGAGTAGGAGGAAGGCGGGAGGGGAGCATTGTCTGGTGCCCTCGCCTGCGCGCTGTCTTGGCGTATTCCCTGACAGTCACGGAAACCCACAGTTTGGACTTCGCCGATCACGCCTAGAAAGTTATACTCATCCCGTACTAGAGGCTACAGAAATTGAACAATCAGAAACTACCAAGTGACACATGACGAAGGCAAACGAAGATGGACATGTTTCTGAACACTGGATAATATTCGCTTAAAACGTTTATAATTTTTTCATGTGTAATATTGTATCAGTAAGTTTGCATGCAGTTTTTTATATATATACATGTATATATGCATACACACACTTAACGTTTGTAATGTTATTCCAACGTTACCTTACAAAGGTTGAATACATACGCTTGCGACAGCGAGCTTAGTCAAACAAGCATAGTTTGAAGTTATTATAAATAGCTAAATAGTTAATGTATAAACGTGATGAAAAATGTAGCGACATGTAAGTCTCTTAATAAAGTTCAAGTGTGAAGATAAATTATAAGTATTATAACCTAATTAGACAGGTTGCGGCAAGAAAACAGATTAAGTGCAGCCAATGTTTTAAATTTGGTTAGGTGAGAAAACAGCTCAGCGCATAAATATTTAGTGATGAAGTCGTACAGTCCTTGATTATTTAAATACTTTTAGTATTGCAAGTTTTACTTCGATGTACATGTTTTTGTTGTGTTTTATGCCATGGTCACCCAACAGTATTTGCCCTGACACAGTAATGAACAGAGCAAACACATATTTCCAAGAAACTAATATTTACCTTTTTATACTTGTAATTAATAATAGTTACAAAGAAAATCAATGTAAGTAAAATAAAATATTGTTATATAACAGCTAGCTGATCATATAATCTGAATAATAAATTTAATATTCTGTATACATATATGTTTTTACAGTGCTGTAAAGAAAATGTTGAATGATTTCGTGAGGAGCTCATAAAAATATCTGCAGATGTCTAAACTACATATTAAGAGGTACAGGAAATAATAACATAAATTGGGCCTGGAAATATACCAGTGTTGTAAATTATAATGGATCAATTGGAACTTTGAGTTTACTTCCTAACCAAATGTAAGAGAACTACCATGGATGAGGGAAAGTGCGTCACCATTCTCACGTTCTAACTATACTCATCAATCTCAATGATGAAATTGATAACAGTTTCTTACAGTTGCAGCCATCAGTAACAGTGCAGTTTAGAACATCATGATTAATTTAAAACGAATCGGTGCTATATTTTGTAATAGTCGTTGGTCGAAATCACAAAATGGCATGTAGCACCGTTTCACGAGTAATGTGGATCAATTTATCTCGCAAATCAACGCACTGTCGTTGTATGTTGTCAATTTGTTCCCATTTTCATTACTTCCACGAAGTTCAATTAATTCCCTTTACATACACGAGGAAAGCTTCAACTTTATAATGAACTCACTTATTTCATTTCAACATAATTTGGTACCTATTTACACAAATTGCTTCCACAATTATTCTAATTAGTGTTTTAATGTAAACAAATAGATGCCGCCTACTATGCCTATCACATTTATTTGCCACGTAGACTAAATAAATTAAATTAAAACGAACCACAGTAACAATTTTATGCCGTCTGCCTACATATTACAGTACCTTATTATGGCAACACTGCACACTCTAGTATCGTAAATTAATAAAATGATAAATTTTAGTTTCATGGCAAGAACTACTTTAATAACAATAATTATAACGAAAATAATTATTTTGTATCAATAAACAAACAATGGCGTGAGCAAAGGCGGTGTTCGAGTGGGAAGCGATTTCCCAGCGTTCAGCACGAAGTGCGACCAGACAGTATATGGCTTGCCCCAGGCAAGCACGGTCGGCCGAGCTGGAGGCGAAGACAAGTAGGCTGTTGTCTGGATGGGGACCACACGTCATTTTGACAGTCGTAGAATAGACACATCCACCAGATGGCAGGTAGTCTGGAGTCTTCAGCCAGATAACGTGAAGATAGCAGTATGGGAATAGAGTCCCAGCTCTCACCTGTGTCGACCAGACAAGAAACCCCCAACCTGGTTCACCAGTGCGCAGGGCCGCACCTTCCACAGGTACATAGACCCTCGCACTCAGGTACTACCGTGCTCCAGCCGGGACACTCCCCAATATTGTCTCTTCAGTACAGCACCAGAGCGTTGTCGCAGCTCATCACATCAATCGCACTTTGGGAGAGTTTTTTTCTCTCTTGATCTCCTATAGTGTGCAAAGTTAAGCACTACCACCACGAATTCAGCCTCAATGAATCAGTCACCAAAGAGAACCTCGGATGGGGCCAAACTGATCGTCCTGGCTTACCAAGTACTTTTCATGACACTTGTGGATTTTACAATGAAGCGTCCATTTTCATAGCCAATGGAATTTCTTCATTGTAAAATTCAGGCTTTGGACCCCAAATGGCCTGAGCGCTCAACAGTCCGACACTCCATTTAGTGGTCATGCCTTGGAGCCATCTGAACTCCCAATCCATCAAGGCAGGCACCTACTTGCCTGATAGTGAAGTATCTCTGATGGCACAAGGTGCTACCCGGCGTAGCTCTCATTTGCCTAAACCCACAGGGTGGTGGGCGCCATAGAACGATGTGAAATACCTAAATATTGCCTTGCTGGAAAAATTTTATGTATGACATGTCACCCAGCCTTCCCGGAGCCTTACACGGGCTATAATGTTTGCAAACTTAAGTACGGCATTGTCCCCACACCTTCAGCATGTGGACACATTCTTCTCAAATTTAGGGAGTCTATGACCCTTCCCGAGTCATTGGCGACAACATAAAAGTTTAAGGTTTTTTGACTCATCTTTGCCTTCAAGCCATACAAGACTGTACTCATTCTTTCAGAATTACTCCATTATTTAACGACTTGCTACCGCTTGTATGGAGAGAACTAGTACCAAAACGCCACCCACCATCATTGCAAATGTTCAACCTACTGCTTCACATGTTCATCCCGCCTGATCTGGGTCACTGGATGGATGGAGACTTGAGGTTAAAATATTCGCCAATATGCCATGCAAGGTCTTAAGTATCCCGACAAGAACATCAGGAGCGAGACCAAACGATCAACATGTTTTCAAACATCAGCGACATCCTAACCAGGCTTCAACCGTCAGAATGCACACTGACAAGAACATTGCTGGAGGAATATTTTCCCAAGTGTTAGCGACACTTCTTCTAGGCAAAGTCTTACACCCATTACAGACTGGTCCCCTGGCCACGCTCTAGCTCAGGACATTGGGCCAGGGGGCCCAATGTACCTGATCATAAAAATATACATATAATGTATACAAATACGTGCGCGTAAATGCACACACTGGTTGGGACGTCATGTGCTCTTAGGTTATCAGGTGCGCCCCCCCCCCCCNTACCTCACCATCAACCCAAATGGGAGGAGATATCGTGTGTTAAAGCTGTATTTAAAAAATAGGGTAAAGCGGAGTTCCTTACCCTGAGGCAAGGATGGATCGGCAATTTCAATAGGACGAGGGTACCAAACAAGTGAAAGGCACCACTATCGAAATATGGAATAACGTCCATCCTCCTAAAAGGATGCCCGATCGATGACTTGGTAAATTGCATTTATTTAATTGAATGTTACGAGTATTTGCGAAATCAAATTATTATGACCTCCTGTTAGAAGTGCGATCTGCAAAACGTACTTCATGAAATATGGCCCATGACGTGGGCTGGTGAAGCGGGTATATAATGTGACCGACCGACTGGCTGTACACATTGCACTTCCTGCTGTTATATGTAAGATAAGTTAGTTAACCGAGTCGCAAAAAGGGTGATCATCGGCTTTCAGGCCAACGGGAGCAGCATTTCGGAAACAGCGACATTTGTGAACTGTTCATGTGCCTTTGTGGTAAAGGTGTATCGTAAGTGGACGAATATAACCATTGGGAATAACCATCGTGGAAACTTCGGAGCTCCATGCGCCATTGATGTTCGAGGTGAACGTCGACTAAGACAGTGCATAAAGGCCAACCGACAGGCTACAGTGGAACAGTTCACCATCCAAATCAACCAGGAATAATCCAGACACCTGTCTACCACAACAGTTCAGCGAACCCTTCTGCGAATGGGGCTCTGAAGTAGACCTAGGGTGACTGCACCCATGCTAACACAGATGCATCGACGAAAATGATTGGAATTTTCTTGATAGTATGACGACTGTACCGCTGCTGATTGGCGATGGGTAGCTTTCTCCGACGAGTCACATTTTCAGCTGTATATGTCAGCATGTCCGGCGAGAAACGTTCAAGAACCGACACCATGCATTCCTTGCTGGATGAACACAAGGCGGTGGGGACAGTGTTATGGTCCAGAGAATGTTCTCGGGGCATTCTCTAGGTCTCATCATTCGTGTGGAGACATTCTTGATCGATTTGGTTATGAATCCATCCTCGGCGATCACGTCCACCCATACATGATGATTGTCTTTCCTCGGGAGGATGGGATCTTCCAGCACAATAATGCGCCTTGCCACACTGCGAGAAGTGGCAAGAAGTGTCCGCACGTGACTGGAAGAGCACAATCAAGGCTTCGAGGTTCTTCCCTGGCCCCCAAACAGCCCAGATCTCAATCAATTTGAACATCTGTGGGATCACTTCGATCGGTGTGTTCACTGTATGTCTCCTCAACCACACACTCTTCTACAGTTTGGGGAATTCACCGCAGACAGCATGGATCCAGATACCAGTGGAGACCTATCAGTACCTGACTGAGTCACTGCCAGCTAATCTAGCTGCTGTCCGTGCTGTGAAGGGCGGTTATTCTGTATACTAGCAGGTGGTCATAATATGATTCGACTGTGTATTATAGATACTGTACAAAAAAGAAAATTAACGAATAAAAATGCCATCTGTGAAAGCTCTTTCTTTTCGGAGGAGAGATGAAAGTAGGAGGTGAAAACGAGTAATGAAAATAAACAAGGACGTAAATGCTGTAGGGGAAAGCCCTGTCAGCGGAAAGGTATCACATTACTCCAAAGGAGAGGGCGCATCAAGGTATCCCCTTGTGTCCCAGTGGACTAGTCCTTGAAGTGTTACAGGAATTTCGTAATATTGAAGAAGGCATCAATAAGAACCTCAGCAAAGTTCATCAGAGATATTCTGTCCTCATTATCAGGAGTATGTAGAGACTTGGCCCTACATGTGAGATACCTGTGCTGCAAAGAATGAACCAAGTACTAAGTGTCAAAGTCGCCTGCAGATACAAGATGTAAAAGAGCATCATTTGCGAGGGTGGCAATGCATAGGCACTCTGAGTCCAATGCCACTGACTTAAAGTTGGAATTGATACCTCTTTGTAACTCGGGATTATTTCACTATGTAATCTGACATCATTCTGGTTTTAAAAAAATTATGTTCTTACTGTAGCCGATGACATCACGGACCATATCTTCCCGACAGTTGTGATTTGTAGTGACACTCTTGCTATATTCGATCCCAATGCGAAATTTCAATGCGACACTAAATGTAGAGGCTTAACCATGCCCTAGAGCAGTTAATGCTGATGTTCATGGCAAACAGCCAAAAATACTGGGACACCAAGATGCCCTTATTTATTTGGATATTGTTTAGTGGTCCACAATGCAACCAGCTAACACTATCGACAATGCTGTTTGGAAGACAACTCCACCATCCTAGTGACCTGTTGTATGACTGGCCACCGGAGGATGAAGATGGTGCTAGTACAACACATGCCGTGAATATATATCAAATATTGCACGACATGCATGATTTCCTCCGCGACACCTTAGAATCAGCGATAGGATGAAGACTTTAGAATCTGAGGGTGTTTGAAGAAGGGCAACTTGCGTGTCTGTATAACAAACATCGACGGAAAGAACGCTGTCCTAAGCTCAGGAAATTTTGGGACTGTCCGTATCAAACAGTAAAGAAGATCAGCGATGTGGTCTTTCGGAACTGTCGTCGAGGCATTTGGTTAGTGTCCAAGGATGTTAATGTCAACAGACTAGTGCTCTACGAAGGCGCCGAAGGTAATAAGTCTGTTCGGGATGATAAAAATGAGGGGGGGGGAGGAGGAGTTTTGTAGTCCAGCAATATGTTATCTCACCCCTCGGCTGCCTGTCACATGCTAACAGTCTGTGAGAATCATTAGACTACAAGGAAACGAATTCATCATTGGATGGCGTGCCATGCTTAAACTTAATGTAACTCATTGACAGCTTACATCTGGTGGCAACTAAAAACACGTTCACCTTCCAGAATGTTAAGAATTGTCTGATATTCTGAGAAACGTCACGATGCTGAGTTAGGTCGCATCTGGGCGTGCGTAAATACGAAATAATACATAAAGTATCAGCTTGTGTAGCATTACAGCCCCTTATCTCGCCGAATAGATAGTTAAGAATGAAATTATAGCAGTAACTGGCGAGTGCTCCTGTGGATATGACGAGCTACGGATGTTCGTAGCAGCGCAGAAGCAGCAACTTGCGTGCCCCCAGCGACAGTGGGGAGTGGTGGGATAGCTCCAAGACGAGCGCTGCAGTGTGTGTGATTCACCTAGGCGATGGGGCAGTGCGGGAGGAGTTCACGAGGGACTAATGTGAGTTGTGCAATCTCATTAATCCAGATAAATGGGATTTTATTAGTGTAGTTATATAACTGATGCAAGTATTTAATGGGAAAATTTGATATAACATTTAGTAATAGTTAATTATTCGTACCAAGAAGCATTATAGAGAGTAATAGCAAATTTCAAAAGACATAGCTGTACTTACTTGTGCAGTATTATAAATAAATTAAGAAAATGATTTTAGCTCATTTATTGGTTAAACCTCAATCATTTACGAACATGGTCACTCCCAGTCACACGTTACAGTATTAATGTGAATAAAGGCTATTATTTATACAGGTGCATACTCTTTATTTGTCTCGGTGAGCAGTGTCCTCTTCTAGATTCCGGGTCTCGGCAAGCGGGAGTTTTCTGAACGAGGTTTCTCACGTCAAGTATGGTGGAAACCCCGTAATGGTTTTCTCAGGGTTCTCTTATCCCCTGGCCCCCCTCTCCCGTCTTTTTCATTCCATCATTGATCCCACCTCTACCTCATCTCCCTGGCAAGCACAGTACGACTACTGCGAGCAGTACTACCCAGCATGCAACTTGCATGTCTTTTCTTTCTGCCCCTGCGAAATGCAATCGACCAGGAGGGCTGGCCGGGACGACAGGTAGTACAGTCGACCTCAAGTTGCACCAGCCACCCTTTAACGTCGTGCAGATTTACAGTTAAAATTGTTATTTAATCTGCTAACTGAATGGAGCTAATCGAATTGGTTTGTATGCGGGAATTGAGCTTACAATGAATGTACGAGCACTGGGAGCCAATAACCATTATTCATCATTAAGTGTGCATAACGGAACCAAACCGAAATTTATTTTGAACTTGGTGTGAACTCGGCATGAACTAGGATTTTATTTGAAAGCAAAAACCTTGGTCCGGCATAAACTGCGCTACTCTGGCTGGCTCCACCGACCTAAAACTGGTTCGTTCCGAAGTACGCCGTAAGTTAACTGGCACTCTCTGCTTGAAAGTACTCGACAGCGCAGCCACGCGCCTTCTTACATTTCGTCGCACGTAGTGGATGGTCACGCCAAGCGAAAGGATGCATGTCCCAATCTTATGGAATTTCACAAACATGGTGCTAGTGTAAGGAGAAAATAACCTAACTATTCTCGTTTGGTCTCGCTTTTGGTTTAAGGCCTCTTATTAGGAGGATTTTAAGTAACGGCGTCAAAATGGGGTTTGCCAGGCTATTAACTCAACGATAGCCATCGCTCTTCTTCTGAGAGTCACAGATCTGCGCCAGGGGGAGGGGAGATGGTTAGTGTGTGTTACTGGGCTCGGCGCTCGATGGCGCCACAGACACGCGGAGCGATCATACGTAATGCTACTTTGTGCCGTGCCAGCAGCCTAACTTCAATAATGTGGAAAACTCTCGTATGGCTTTGCTACTTCTATAGTATCCTTTACATATATTCAGTGGTACCACGCACCGTCATTTCGGCTCCCAACATAGCTATCAACATTTACACGTTGAAAGATTTATAATTAAACTCAAATTTTATTGTAATTAAGTAAGTTTTTTATANTGCCAGCAGCCTAACTTCAATAATGTGGAAAACTCTCGTATGGCTTTGCTACTTCTATAGTATCCTTTACATATATTCAGTGGTACCACGCACCGTCATTTCGGCTCCCAGCATAGCTATCAACATTTACACGTTGAAAGATTTATAATTAAACTCAAATTTTATTGTAATTAAGTAAGTTTTTTATACCGTTATTAAAAAAATGTCGTGTAATATAATATTTTAGTCGGCTATAGTGATTAGTCTTACACGTTTAATTTGATCCACCCTTGCATTCTCTAATATCTTTCCCCATTACGCAGTATAACAATATGTTTTCATCTGAAAAATGACGAAAATGTTTCCTAGCTTGATTAGCTGCTTTATTAAATGTTTCATAATTGCGCATAAACAGCTGAATATTCTATAGTTATTGTGCACATTTTTGGAACAAATGCGAAAGGTTCAGTATCTATAAATAGTTTTCGCTGGAAAAGTAAATTGTGTAGTCATATAACGTAGTCGAAGGGTGAAGAGAGGAACTATAATCCATTCTTGAGGATGACAAAATAACTTTATGAACATTTCTAAGAACTTCCGTTGTATAGAGCGCTACTGCGCCGCTATAATCTACTGAAATCAATACACCAAGTCTTCGTAGTCCACCAAGTTGTTAGACTTAGAATGCATCTCAACTGATTTTTATAACAAAAGATCAAGATATATGAAGTGGCAGTGCAATAATGTTCACTCTCTCGTTGCTTCTTTTGGCAGTAAAATGTAACGCGTGTAAGCAATCTCGCATACTCTGCTGCCTAAACAATGAGATTTTACCAAGGCATGGTAAAAGTTTTTACATACTGCTCTGGCATTTACTCGCATATAAAAATTCATACAAAAACTATGTACACCTGTTTGTGGCTCGGGACCTCGTGAACTTAAGCCACGGCTTTTCCAGAGGTCGTCAGTATGTGTTCAAATAATAATTCAACCTTATTGTATAATTTTGTCCATGGGTACAGATGCATTAATGCAAATCATACACTAGTAGTACCTGATGAAAAACATTTTCTGTACAGGCACCGCTAGTAGTTAAATTGCAGAGACGTTTAAGATCACAAATGTACTAGCTCCTTTGGTGTTGGGTACTAAACGGGGTTCACTTCTTCTTTTGAGAACTAGAGCGAAACTTTCGACAGAACGTCCGAGCCTCGTAGTGTTTCGTAGCGCAATTTCACGGATTGCACTGAATGAGACAGCATGTTCGAATTCACTTGTTCGCTCAGGAGCACTTCCTACAGTTCGCTGGCGGAACGTTGTCATGTAACACACGCACACACACACACACACACCACTAACGGCAATAGCTTTTTTGGTTACATTGTAATTTGCTTCCGAGCGCAAATTTGCGTTGTACCGTGGTTCTGACTGCGTTTTTGTGCTTGTGGCAATATTCGGCAATGATATTGTAGGAAAACACACAGTACATCTTTTGAATAAAATCGAGGAAAACTTGTGCCTAACTTAAACTTAAGAGTTTGGAGAACGTGTGGTTTTTGAGGCAGTAGTTCTTCGGTAGATGGGAATTTCTTTCAAAACAGTGCATTATAATTAATATGTTATCCTGTCTAAAAGTGATACTGCAGTAATATTTCATCATAAGGAGTCCGTACAATGAATAGTTCTTATTTTCGTTTATCGGTATTCTAATCACCAGATACCAGTTTCGGAAACTCGACTTTCGTAAGCGAAGTTCAGCTGAAACGTGAAACCCACTTTCGCAAAACATGTGTTTCGTTTGTTTATATTTTGCTAGAATAGTTGCAGACAAATATATTTAAAGAAATATTTTGTTCGTGAAATGTTTTAGCAAGAAACTTGGAATAAAATTTGTATACAAAAATGTAACTAAAGAGTTATTTAAAGTAGTATACCTATATATTGTTTTATAAGCTTACGCGAAAAGTGGTTATAACATTATTTTATTTTAATATGCCAAATAATGGTCGTAGTTTTGGCACGTGTAATTGAAATGCACCATATCAAGAACAGTTTACAATTTTAATCTACTTGTCTTGCTATCTCTACTTCAACCAACAACAGCGGTGCTTTACACGCCAAATTTCAACTGAAAGAAATGTTTAATCTTCCATACTGGACACTACATCTACATTCAACATAAAACTTAAGTTACAAACATAAGTTTCGAAGCACAATGAAACTAAGATTTCGTATCGTTTATACTGCACATAAACTTAACATTCGGAAACCCAGGTTACCGAAACTTGACTTTCGGCTGACGGTATAAACGTGCACAGTACGCCCCTATATCTTCACGTGGTTAGTGGCTGAAGAGAATCGTGACAATGAATGTATAATGTGCGCCAGACACAGGCCGGCAGTTGAAAGCATTACTCGATTTAACGAAACATAGTGTCTCACGTATAAAAACTAGTATTTAAAAGTGAGATAATTCGTTACCCAGCAGTTCTGGCAGTCAGTTCAATTTAATCAAGTACTATGATGCATTTCAAAGAAGTTATATAAGACGTTGGGTAACATTCATATTAATAATAATAGTGAAGAAAAAATTGACGTTTACCTAAAGTTTTCACAACGAAGGTTTACAATGAAAGTGTTTAATGTTATGGTGTAGGGACACAGAAATTTCCGCTCCCACTAGTGGTAAGGCATTAATTGTAAATAATTGTGTAAATAGTTTATAGTCGCTTCCCATTTAATTAATATGGTTATTGCATTTAGAGTAAGTTTTCTACATAATTAGAAAAATTAACAAAAATCAGCTGAGTCTCTAAACCAAAACGTAACCTCATAGCCATTTTGACTTCCACAAAAGCGTGGGAGAATATTGAGAAAATGTATTATATATTTAACTGGTTTCGTAAGATACAATAGTACAATGAGTACACGTTTAAGCATGTACTGATGCAATTACCCACTTGTAATAACGTTCTCCATGTAAGGTAACATTTTTGTTTTATTTAATTTAAGTAGTTTATGAAGGACAGGCGTGTAAATGTCGTGCAAGTTTGTAATAAATACGGCCACCACGCTTCTCACTCACCATCACTGATCGTAAACGCAGCTTTTGACGATATTAGCTGTGGCGAGTACTCCAGATCCGTATTCTCAAGAGAATCGAGACTTCATCTTGAGCTTAGCAACCAAACACACGGAAGTATTATGGGACCGCGGTGGCTAAGCGGTCAGACTGCTCGCCTCACACCAAGGCGAACCGGGTTCAGTCTACAGGCCAGGTCACTTCCGGATTTTCGTAAATGGGAATCGTGCCAGACGATGCCGCTGGTCAGCGGGTTTTCTCGGGGATCTCCCCATTCCCCCGCCCTGCATTCCGGCGCTGCTCCATTCTCAAATCATTTCAACCTCATCGATTCTCAGGATCTCGTTATTAACAGTCACCCAAATCTTGTTCCTTGATGTGCATTATTCCTTTATAAAAATATTTCTCCTGTTAGATGAGAAGGTTACGTACGGCCGGCACCGCTCAGTAAATATATAACACAGGAACTTATTTTGAAAATAAACAAATAGAGGTGATTATGTGACCTCAAAACAACTTCAAACACTCTTGTACCCATGTGTAGTGAGTGTACTCCTTTGATACATCAGTAAATCTTTAATTTATTTACTTCTCGGAAGGGGCAGGGAATGTTTTCTTACGAAGTTCTTTCGAGTGCAAACAACTTCATTCTCATTTACTGTACGTTCCCAGGGAAGATAAGCTCATGAGATCACCGCTGCCATAGTATTTTCCCAACCCAGTTATTTTTGTAACCAACCAAACAGACTAAAATGACAATTTATGATTATATATATATATATATATATATATATATACACACACATATAATGTACACTTAATGTTTCCCTGAAGTGCTATAAATGCCTAAATCACTAATCTCAATCATCCGCAAGATAGTAAATCACAACCCATTCTCCCTATAAGATGGAGTGGTAGTATGGCAAAGCGCTTGCATTGTAACCCGAAAGACGTGAGTTCGAATATCGGTGCGGTGCCTAAGCCTCTTTTCGTGAATACGATTCGAAAGATTTTTCCTTCTATATTATCTGTATTGCAGTTGTTTTAGAGAGTTCAAAAAATACTTCGTTTCCACTTTTCGATAATGTGAGTTAATAAAAGCCTTAATTTTTAATATTACAATTTTTACAAGAAAACTCTTTGTAGAGCTACAAAAAGTTTTTGTCAACTGGTTTCCAAAAACAAAGTTTAAATACAAAAAAAAATTTAAGTGGAATATTGTCAAGCAAAAGCAATGACAGACTGAGCGTTGCAGAATACCTACAAGGTAAAGAAAGGGCTCGGGAGGAGTAAATTTCCATATCGCAGTTGCACACAAACAAATTTGGGAGCTGCACAAGCAAATACTGTATGACTTCGTTACCAGAATGCCGGACTGTCTCTCAATGAAGAGAACTTTGTACTTGCAGAGGAGCAGGACGCAAGGAGAGCACTAGACACCCGACCAGCAGCAAGGGAATAGTTCCTGATGACGAAACATTAAAATGCTAGTACGTTTGAAAAAGAAAGCAGAAAATGTCATCTTTGATCTTTGCATTATGAGAATGGAGCTGAACCTCGAGAGAAAGAAAATGAACAAAGAATACGTCCAGATACACGAAAAGCCTGAGAATGCTCTTATGAGATACGAAGAACCATGAATTTCTTATAAACCTGTCCGTACGTCCAGAAACTGAACTAACTCTCCCACCTCCGACTGAAAAGCTTGTTTCAATTTATTTGAAATGAACTATACAAATATATAAAAGCCGTAGATTGAAACAAAATGAAATAATAAAGAAGATACGGAACTCTCAAACAGCGCAACGAGCACCGAATGGCGCTTCATAATGTATATGGGCGGAAATGTAAGTGCGACCCAGATAGCGTTAGCGAATCCGGCTCGGCGAGTGTGGTGATGCGAGTGCAGGCGGTTGTGCAAGGAGAACTGTGGCCGCTCCCTGGGAAGGGAACAAGCAGCTGTCCGCACGGGCTGGTCATTACACCGGTGCCGCGCACGTCCCGTTGTGAACACGCCCCCCGCCACCCCCCGACCGATACAACGACTTTACTTCAGCCTGCGCGCTGTTCACTGTAGTAATCAGCACTTCTGAAAGAAACTTTTTAAAAGAAAATCACAGATCACCACTACGCATAGGTTAGAGTACTCACGTGCATTCAGACTCCCAGTTAAGTTGGCAGCGAATTAATAAAAACGCACGACTTGGCGTTTTGTTGGGAGTGTAACGTTGACATTTTTGGAAACTCAACTAATTATTTCTTATTTTGTACACATTAGGGCACGACTTTGCATGTTATTAACACATTTCCTTTCCTAAATTTCCTACGGCTTCAGTTGGACGACGCATGAATAAATTAGTCCGGTCAATATAAATTGTAATTTTGCATAAGGCAGAAGGATACAAAATGAGAAGAAAAGTAGGTCCGGAGTTTTAAAAGTGCTCGGTTATAGTGAACAGCTTATACAGGAAAAATGGGGTAGACATCATATGCCAGTTGCGCAGTTACCAACTACCGAATCCCTGTACTGAAATAGGTTTCTGCTCATTGACCTGTTAAAATCACGTGGCTTCGATAAACATTCCACGTTTTGAAAATTCCAGTGCAATTGCTACGACTAAGTGTAAATACAACGTGGTATTCCTACCTCTCGTCGACACAGCGGGGCCATTTCAAACTAAGGGAGCTGTTCGGACAATAAGGAAGGAGGAAGTTGTGGGGCATGGCCTGCTTTAAGGAACCATTCCAACATTGGCCTGGAGTGATTTCGGAAAACAACGGACAACCGGATCAGGATGGCCGGATCGGAATCGAATTTGAATGCTAGTCCAGATTATTATCACACTACCACTGCGTCACATCGCTCGTTTCAATGCGATTAGGACGTATTCAAATCACGACTAATATATTTCCTTATAAAAGCGTAACTCTGTTGAAAAACAGAAAAAAATCTCTGCCACTCTTTGAACACGTAATCCTGCCAGAAGAATCGTGAGCCATCTTACGGTTTATACGCAGAACACGAACATATGTTTAAAACATCTTTAGTTATTGTCTGTCTCATGTATGTGGGATAGATTCTGACAGTTCGACGAAAGTAGTGCCAATGTTTACTTTTCGTTTATGTATTCTTTCGCCATCAGCTGGTGCGTCAAGTGGAGGCTGTATTTTTTATCAACACGTTGTCAGTTAATTCACTTGCAATTGTACTGTAATGCTAAACAAATGTTAAGATATTTTAGACTGACATATGTCTAGAAAAATTAGAAGGTTATAAAGTAAAAATATAAAACCGTGCTAAAAATTAAATATTTGCTAACTCGTTTTTAATTTGTCCGAGGCAGTGAATTTGGGTTAATATTTGCGAGACGGTAGTTGTATCTATTATCACACGTTGGACTTTATAGCTAATATATTCGAGTTGGAAGTATGTGACGTGGAATAACGTTAGAATTGCTTAAAAACTATTCACGCGTGTCCCACTTTCTTCGGAAACAAGTAAATACGTTTTCGGGAGAACAATATGGCGTATAATTTATGTAGACGAACGATTACCGGCTGAATAGAAATTACTAGTACTCAAAATCGTTGTACACGAAATAGATGTTACTTTAAAAATGATGCAGAGCTCGCGGAAAACTAAACTATTGGTATCTGTTCGTAAATTTGTTAGCACGAAAGCTTTCTTCTCTGGTTGGTAATGCTTCGGGAAAGAGCAGATATATGGTGCATACGACATGACAGAGCGAGGTTTGAGAGGTTTGCATTGCTCAATAGATAGCATCTTTATAAAAGTTGAATGTTCTTCTATTACTGGCTCGGAAAGAAACAAATTTGAAATATATTTCGTAAAATTATTACAAAAAAAATTCAGCAATATTATGCAATATTTCTGTATACTTTTGGAATTAATATCAAGCACGTATGGAAAGCATGTTTGGAGAGGGGGGGGGATACGACATGAAAAAGATTTTGAAGTTCCGTTCGCATTTGGATAAGAATAGTTTTATTGTGGATTTCATTTTGAACACCTATACATTACTACATTATCACGAAGTTTAGTTTGTAACTCTAACAACCACTGTTTTGTGACCTTGTAAAATAAAGCTATTTATTAATCTAGGAACTCTTTCTTATCGCGTATTTTCTGCTTGTGTAATGTGTGTCGGCAGTGCTCTCAGAATAGCCAACGTAATATTAACTTTTGTTCGTTCGTGCATCAGCTGATACAGGATTTTGTAATNGGCAGTGCTCTCAGAATAGCCAACGTAATATTAACTTTTGTTCGTTCGTGCATCAGCTGATACAGGATTTTGTAATGGCACTTTTTTTGTTTTGTATACGTCAATTTGCCACTCACTGACTGTCAGAATCTCGCCAACTTATATGAGACGAACCATTTACGTGCACTAGGGTTGATAGGAGCAACCCTGAGCTATCTTTGTCACTTGTGTTTATTTACACATATTTATAACTTACGGTTAGTGTTTAAATCCTGTATGCCACAATACAATTTTCCGTACAAGCTCGAACGGAAGGTTCCACGAGACCTACTACCCGAGCCTGCATGCAAGTAGTCCTGGAAGGTTCTTTGGAATAACATATCCAACGATACTTGTTGCCACACGAGTAAAGGCTAGTGCAATTTTGTGATTTTACTTTTCGATCTGTGGTTCAGAAACAATTTTTACTCACTACTTCAGCATTATGCGTTTATGCACAGAGCCTAATCGTTTTGTCGTTATACCTGCAACTTTTGTGTTAAGTAAACACGAATGTTCACCATGATTTTCACACAATGCTGTTTAAGAATCAGTAAACATGTTCGGTTGTTTTTTTTAAATATTTATTCGTGTTTAATAGTCTCACGTTCTTTCTCGAAACAAAATAAAATAACTAGCACTATTTCTCTGATGACCAAAATTTAAACCTTGTAGAAAATATTCCATCGAAAATTGCACACGACCAATTACGAAAACGTTTATAAAAACGACCAACAAAGGCCAAATTTTCCATTGTGGCATACAGCGTAACATTAAAATTTAAACCTTATTGCATAACAACTTCACAGAATTCCTGAAACCATAATGGACTAATTTTAGTCTGTATTTTCTCATGTGAGACTGAAAAATAATAAATAATGGGTTAATCGTTCATTGCAGTTACAGATGCAGCAAATACAGCATGGGTAATACATGCCCTGTGCCCTGACAGCCCTCGTCGTAAAATATTTGATCTNTTACAGATGCAGCAAATACAGCATGGGTAATACATGCCCTGTGCCCTGACAGCCCTCGTCGTAAAATATTTGATCTGAAAAGTAAGCTACGGTAAAAAAAAAATTCTGTATGGAATTGGTACTACCCCCTCAACAGGGAATGCCGTTGATACTGTTAACAGTGCTATATCTGCAACACAATCAGTAACAGTCAACCTTCTTGTTTGAAGTTGCATCACTACCCACGCGATATACAGCCATTGTAGACGAACAGTCAGCGCTGTTCGTAGGGGCGAAACGTAGACCAACTTGCACTCCAGACAAAATAGGCTCAACATTTTGCATTTGAAAATACCAACAAATCTCTATAGTCCGTTCACGACTGGAAGAAACTTTTGAAAATCAACCTTTGAAAAAACACCCTAGCCGTTAGCTACATGCATATAACATTACAAACAGCGNTATAGTCCGTTCACGACTGGAAGAAACTTTTGAAAATCAACCTTTGAAAAAACACCCTAGCCGTTAGCTACATGCATATAACATTACAAACAGCGGCGAGCGCGGGTACAGTTATGCCGTTAGGTTGCCAGCACAAAGAGAGGTAATAGTTCCAAAGTTTTAACGTAATTGTTAATCTATCGCTTACAAATGGGTTTCGAAAAGACTTGTATCTTATTATGCCAATTAT
>NQII01001574.1:111053-172188 GCA_002778355.1 Clitarchus hookeri
AGAGGCACGCACACGAAACATCTAATTTTTAATACTCACATTTTGGGTTTATATAATGAAATGTTTTTCGCTTGCATCACCTATTCTTTTGTATGAAATTCTCAAGATTAAAAACTTTACGCTTGTGGAATATCCATTAATAATATATACATTACTTTTATGATGGGTAAGGTGCATGTACGAGCACATGTACACACACACAGTGGAATGTAAACATTGCATGTAAACATTGCCATGTGACTGCCACATGGTAATGTTTGTTTATCCTTTGGCAGAAGAATACGAAATGGGCTTGAAAGTAGATCTTTAGCAGGGCTTCAAGAAAGTCTCTTCCAGTCATGAACCGACTATAGTAGCCTTCAACAACCAGGGAGATGCCTAATAGTTGCAAGTATTGTATTGCGCGTGTTTGAGATGTGCATGGGATCGCGGGAGTGCGAAGCTTGGTACAATCACGTGTACTCACACACCATACACAGTGGCTAGCAACGTTTATATTTCACGGGTACATTTGATGGCACGCTAGTTTTTCCACTCCTTTATGTAATCGAACCACTATCGTTTGTTTATTTGCTGCTGCCATAGCATTGACTTGCCCATTGCTCTTATCACATTACTGTTTCCTGTTTCTTATTAGCTCAATTTCGTAAAGGCAGTGTATAAAGAAATGCAACCCAGTCGTTACAGTCAAATGAAAGAGTAAGTGCTTAAAATGTATCCTGACACCGAATGAATTAACTTTAGTCTCTCCTCATAGCCTTTACACATAGGATACTGAATTAGTATGCTTTCTTTTCGCTAGCTACAAGCCTCTAAGGGATGTTAAACAACTACCCCACATTTTATCGCGCAGTAATAAGGATAACGATGTCCTGCGGCTACCTAAATTACTTTTAAGGTTTTGTACCCAAATTCCCTTACCGGTACCTAAAAGGGCTGAAAAAAAATATGTAAGAACAATTTTCACTCTGAATTAATTCCATTTCGGAGAAAAATCAAGAAACGGACACTTAAATATATTGTTAGATGTGTGCAAGCTCCTAAACAGCAGACACCCCTAAAAAAAAAAGTTTAAGACGACTTTATTCAAAACTTATTTCAGTGGCTAAAAGGATGAAGTGATTTGTGGTACATTTCTGAGTGGATTTTCTCTTATGAACGTAAACAAGAATTCTTGTAGAGCAGTATTTATTCAAAATATGGCTCAAAATTTTGGTAACGTATAATTTTACTCTTGATTCTCTCATGATAAAAACTAAATGTTAACGAAGTAAATGCAGAGAAATGTATTTTGGTGCAACAGATTGTTCGTTATGGACGCTGGCAGTAGATGTAAATGAAAAACGATAACGGATGTTTTTAAGTGTTGTTTGTAAGTCTCTTGTCTGCTGATATCAAAATGACGGGCAAAAGTGACCAGTTATTATAACTTCGCCTTAAAAGACCACAAAGGCCACGGAATTTCGCTGACGCAAATAAAAACAATCCAGTCCCAACTGACCTAGATGCGAACTGGGACCACAATGCCGTTTGGTTCCTCCATCACAGCTCGTTTCTGTTACTGCTGCAGCTAGTTCACTATTCACTCACTCAACTCTTCTGAAATCCACTACTGGAAATAATCATTCCTGCCGTTACTGCATATATTATTTTAACTATTTGCATTTGTACTGCCGTGGTGACAGCGAATCCCGAAAAACAATAACTCATAACTCCACATATTTTTAATGGATGGTTGCTTTACTGATTTTGTATAGTTCGACGTGAAAATACATATGAGTATGAGTGTGTATGTTATAAAACACTTATTTCGTCACATGACACAGGCATAGCCTCCGGAAATGTTTATAATTAGGTGCGATGTCAGGATACATAATTGTCATAAACTCAGACATAAATATTTCGTACTCTCCTTAACCTTACAGCCATTCAGGGTGTTGGATTCTTACATTAGCCTTGAACTTTCTCATTTTACTTGTCCGCAAACAAATATTCTCATGGTAGAGAGAATAACCATCCACCAGCATAGCTAATGTCCAACCACTTCCAGCACGAGTCCAAACTGAATGTGTTCCTGGGCGGACGAGCCAAGACGCGAGTCTGTCCCCGCCACTCATCAAGAATGAACCTCGAGCGAGGTCTTACGTCACGTAGTTGCCACAAAGACGAGCTACTGCACTGCTGATTGCATGGTTGTTTAAAACTGCCTTCACTAAGGACCTTCACCTTAGGAAGGCTAGCGACGGGGTCGCATTATCGTTTGACCTAACCGCTAGATAGCAGCCGAGGCGCTGAGTGCGGAACTGACATATTTTTCAAGGCGCTGAGTGCGGAACTGACATATTTTTCAAGGCGCTATTCAAGCGGGTTCTTGGACAAACAACGATTGCTCGAGTGGGAAAGAAATTGGTTACGTTTCAACTGGCTGTCGATGAGACGTTACACAGTAACGTAAAACACACCATGCGTGTGGTTTGAAAATGTTTCACGAATTGTTCTCTTGCGTAAACAGGAGTACAAAGATGCGCCCAGAAAGCTCCCATTAGTATTCAAAGGCGCGCCAACATTTGATCAAATCTGCAACAGCTTTCAATGAAGGAACGAGGAATTCAAGTATTCTCATTTATAATGGTTTTTTTTATTCTAACCACGGAATATCTCCGCCGAACTTAGGTGACAATCCAGAGGGTTGGGCTTCTCCTCCCAAATTTTCAGAACCTCCAAACAAAGGATTTGAAGTATTTCCAAAGTTTTTCACCCAACACCTCACGGTAGTAAATAAGGACAACATGGATTTTCGCATTTTCACCTAACATAGCGAGTTCACTAAAAATCAAACTAAGATGATAAGTAGACACCAATTAAATAAACAAGAACCCTATCGATATGAGTTAAATAGAAACTTATGATTTCTTTAGAAATTTGTATGAGGGATATTTTAGAATCATGTTAAATTAATTTTATAGTCAACGAACTCAATCAAGATATTAAACTGGTAATTTTTCACCTCTATTTATACATGATAGTAAGTAGTTATACAATGCTAATCCGGGCATAGAGCTAGAGCTGAGGATGAGGATGGGCGTCCACAATCTTACCCGGTGGCCGTCTTGGATTTGTCCTTGACCTTGACCTTTTCACCATCTTTCTTTATCTCATCTGCTAGATGCGCTAGTAGTGGCAATCATGTTTGTTTTATGTTTACTGCTACAGTGTACTAGTGGTGGTCGCCATTTTTGTTTATCTCGTATGCTAGAGTGGGCTAGTGACTGCTGTTGTCTTTCTTTCTCTCGTCGTTTGATGAGCAGCACTGTAGGTGATGCATAAAGTTGACATGTTATGTTTAGTAGGTGGAACTGTCACCCCTATCACCAAGTTTACTTTATGCTAACTCATAAAACTGTTTCTTGGAGGCAAGGAGCTCCAAACTGCCAGCAAAGGTACCAAGTCGAATGGCACCACTACTTCTATAAGTTACTCAGTAGCAGCTAGCATCACTAACATTGCCAAGAATTGCCCCCACTGCCAGACAAACAAATTCCTATGGATTTGTAGAGGAGAAAACAGCATTCTAAGGTAACCAACAATCATTTGTAGCAGCAAATATGAATGGCCAGGCCAAATATATGTGCACCAGAATGAACTGAAGAATATAATGATACAGCTACAAGAAGAAGCGATATAAAATGGCCATGTAAAGTTCCTTTTATTCCTGGAATGAGGTTATGACAACCCTGAACTGCACAAAGGCTGATTTTACCAGCCAGCATTCAAAACCAATATATAGATTTATAATGAGCGCGATATCCAAGAAACAGTGGCAAGCAGCTCCGACAATGCGTGTCGAGAACAACTCGAGCACACATCTAGAGGGTCGGGGTGAGTGCTCACTGAAGTAAGAATAATCCTGTTTAGAACAAATAAGTTGCACCCCCTCTGTTCATTCTGAAATACTGAACTGCTTGTAACCGCCACGAACAAGGACACAAATTATAAACCCCTAAAAATGGGATCAGCGATGTTTCAAGTGGACCATACTTTCCGAATTTTAAAAGGAACGGACCCGCTGTATGTAAACAACAAATATAGATAATTAGAAGACAAATTTAATTTTTATGGAGTCGTGTGCCCAATGCTGCTGTATAATATAAAGTTATACGACAAGCAAATGAAATATTGCCTTACGATAGAGAAAATTTGGTTCTCAAAGTTTTTAACAGTTTTGAGTTGGTCGATTTAGAATAGGCAGACATACATACTGCATAATGTGCCTGCTATATGACTTTCTCTTTCCCCGGCTTTAGATCGACTCGTACAAAACTGTTCAGCCATCGAAACTCACTTTCTGCAACAGAGAAAGAATGTACATAATGTTATCCTACAGTTCATCGGAGACCAGGAAAATTAAATGAACAATGATAGTTCAGCTACATTAACTTTTTCATAATGTTATCTCTATTTTCTCCACAATAGCATGCACCTATCTCAAACTTTCATTATTGCAGTGTTAGAGATCGATTCGATTCCAGTTACTGAAATCCATAAATACTTCTCCGACTTTCGTGAAAAACTGAAAACTAGGATAAATGACAAATTTTTCTATTTCAGGATTTGAAAAATTGTCTTTCAAAATAAATACCACAGTATTTCTTGCATTATGTGAAAAATAATTAGAAAAGTGGAACGATTTATAAAACAGTCCTTTTAATAATTTCTCCATACTTCACCCCCACAAAACGATGTACATTTGAAGATATTGTGCGCATTAGGGAAATCCAGAACATCGAATTCGATGGTGGTGCAACATACGAAGAGTATAAAATTTTGAAGTTAGTGCAACCACATATAGACGATTCACTATCAGTTGAGAAAAAGGATGAATTTTTTCTAAACGTTTTAGTGTTCCAAACATTTTGAAGCTAGTGCAAGCCTTGCTATCTATATCAGTCAGCAATGCTATTCTAGAACAGGTTTTCAGCTTAATGAATGCCCCATGGATAAAATATAGGAATCGTATAGACATATGTAAAGTAAGAGCTGAACTCTGCGTTAAGATCAACCAAAAAGTGTCTTGTGGTCAATTCATGGAGTATGTCCAAACGAAACCCGTACTTCTTAGGGCTGCTCGTGAAAATGAGAAATATGGTTTCAAGTTCACACAAACCAAATGAACTAACTTGTATCAGAAACAAAGTTATTTTGAATTATTTTAATGTGTTTGCTTATAGTAGCAACAAATTGTTATTACTTCCATCAATAATATATTTAACAGATATTTCTAATATTTTGTGCGGCTTTGTCTGGTATTTTTGCAAGTCAGGTAATTTGTCGAGAGGAAGTGGCAATCCTAGATAGCGCCTCGGCTTGACCATAGGAGGATCTGAGTGACGATGTAGTAGGGCACCAAAAGCATACAACTACACCAACCTGAGACTTATCTCTGGTCCATTGCTGTGTTTGCTAACAGTGTCTATGCTGATTGAGTGTAGCAGTTAGGGTGTCCTGGCAAGGGATCTGCAACTCTCACACCAACGCGACAGTTGTTAATATGATCTTGTGCCAGTAATGATGTGACAGTCGGACCTTAGAAAAGCTTGCACAAATTAATATCAGAATCACGAAGCTTATAGCTACTCTTTGTATGTACTTGTCAACATCATACTTGCTACCAAAACAACGAGCCTGCCTGTAGAACTAAATATGAACACAGAAGATG
Organism: Clitarchus hookeri; assembly: GCA_002778355.1. Lineage (NCBI taxonomy): Eukaryota > Metazoa > Arthropoda > Insecta > Phasmatodea > Phasmatidae > Clitarchus > Clitarchus hookeri. The sequence continues at coordinate 116,770 of NQII01001574.1, forward strand.
CAGAAAGAATGTACCAAGGAAATGGTCGATACTGGAAATAAAGTGAAAGATATTTACGAAACAAGCGAGTCATAGAAGCCATTAATCGATCTGTAGCTCATGGACTTAATACCTAATACTGGCTGCTTTTGTAAAGAAAAATGTATAGAAGAAAATTGGAGGGATATGAATCATGACCATTTTACTGGAAATTACATTGGTCCGGCATGAAACAACTGCAATAAACTCCACTGTGACCAAAGATGATACAATAATCATTCCACAACTTGGCACATAACGAGAACATAACTAAGCAAATGCGCTAACATGAAAAGAAAATATTAATTTTCTTATACACAGAGGAGATAATGAATGCATTTTAGACATCGCTGGGGGAGATAAAGGTGAATATGAAATAATACCCGTGACAAGAAAAAACATGTTTCCCTAAGATTATATCGACTCAATGAAAAAAAAAATTGAAGGAGAAGCAACTGCCTTTAGCATAAACTTTCATAGATTGTGCACATGCACAAAATATATGGCAGAAATTCAATTGCGAGACTATGGAAAAGTACTCATTTGAAGGCAGTTGTGTTGCTATTATCATAAGATGTTTTCCAAAATTTTTAAAAATTGTTTTATGCTGCCTGAAGCATATATTTCGTCTGCTATGTAAGTGCATCGTTCTCATTCTACGATATGTTATAATATACCAAGGTCGAGCTGGAATTACTGTATATGACAAATATTTATTTACTGAAGGAATAGAAAGGGGTGTGGCCCAATGTGTGAAGCACCACAGCACAGCAAACAACAAATATATTCCAACTATGTATGATGATGCCAGCTCCTCCCCTTACCAGCCATCAACCACCAGTATGAAGATGCCAACAATCTCTGTGTGGGCGATAACTCTAGCTCTCTTCGTACGCGATTTCCAGTGGCTGGGCACGGACATTGGTGTCACTTATACGCCCAACGATGGCCTTGTCGGCTTCATACTGGAGGTAGAACTAGCATACCTACACAACTTAATGATAACAACTAAATATCTGTCATTCCTGCCCATTAACGAGTGCCTTCAAGGATCTATGTATACCAAACCCATAGCAATGCTACGAGAGAATTTTACTCAAGTTAACGAACATGGATGGAAGCTTAATAAAATTCATCATGTGCTGCAATTCGAGAAAGAGGCCTGGCTGAAACTGTATATTGAACCAAATACAGAGAAAATGCAAGCAACCAGCAACAACTTCAAGAAATTTTTTACAAATTAATGAATAACACTACATTTAGAAAAGTGATGAAAAACTGAAAAATTTATATCCAACTGAACATTCAAAAGCCGAACAATTTATGATGTAAACCTATCACTCATGAAGATAAAGGAAGATATTTCATTATCTAATAAAACCATTTATTATCTATTGAAACCATTTTTTCAGGGTTCAAACTCTCCAAAACCGTAATGCACAAATTCCACTACATCATGAAGAAATATGGAAAAGACATAACTTTACTATATACTGTTGCAATTCGTTAATGTATAAAACAAATAGAATATTTTTATGCAGATCCAGCCGCAGGCCCCAACTCATGACGAAAATTGACGTCAGCATCTTCCTCCCTCTCCCACTTATCTCTACTGCATGCCCTCCAAGGGCAACATTGTGAGAACATTTAAGGGCGAGTTCGTTGGGGAACAAATGAGCGAGTTTGTGGGATTGCGTTCCAAAGTGTACAGTTATTTAAGGGGTGGCAAAATAACCAAGAATGTTCAAAGATGTCAAGAAAAACAGCCTCTGGACGAAAATTGCATTTGAAAAGATTATAACTAGATCAGAAAGTCGGGAGAGTAAACATCAGTAACGTTCGTCACACCAGCACAATGTGTGTGTATGTATGTGTGTGTATTGCATCCATGCAGGGAATGAAACTACCGAGATTTCCAGGCGTCCTTGAAGATTTTCACTTCATGTCCGGGAGGAGCAGTCTTGAGACATGACTCACGACGCTGAAACCAGTTCCTAATGTGTGCAAGACTGTTTATCACGTTTACATCTGCGCTGTGGGGGGTTGAGTGCAAGTACCAATATCAGTCACAACTGCGATCCGGGGTCTACCACCAGAAGATCCGAATATAGATTCTTATATTAAATTCAGGGCCATGGATAGTTGCTAAATACCGGTAAATTTCACGAGTTTCTTTGAGGACTAGTGTATTTGTGCAGTTGGATCACAGATTAGTAGGCGCAACCAGGATTATGTATGTCGTACCTGGTCAAGCTTGAAACAGCTGCTCACTAAGGTGACAACTTATGAACAAACTAGCGAGGCTAGAGCACACAGGGGACTGTGGTGTCTAACGTACAGAGCATGGAAGACAAAAACAAATTCAGGCTCTCTGATAATTGCACACGCGGGCCGCGCCTTAGACGTCCGCCAGTTATGTGGGTGTTACCACTGCCCTGAGGTCACACTTGTAGCTTACACTTTCTTAACGCATCATTCATTCAGAGTTTCAAATGTACGGGATAGCTCCAGGGGGAGACTTCCACAACATTACGAGTCGGGATACATTTTCAGACGTTCAGAAGTTTCGGTGCCACAAAGCAAACCCTTTGATATTATGAGAATTCAGTCATATTTGTCTTACCGCATCTAACGGATCATTTGTAATCAAGGGCAGGCGTCATGTATCTTGCGAAATATCCATAGTTTTGCCCAAAATGAAACAAACAATGTTTAAAAACTCTGAAATTTAAAGGAACAGATAACCATTGTTGATAAGGTGTAGTTACAGACAACGGGTTTTGAGAGTTCACGGAGCGTGTAGGTCAGACTCGGAGTTATAATCCTTAACAATGCTAAAGACAGATATTGAAAAATCGCAAAACACTGAACTGCTGATGACCTCTGTGAAGACTTGCCTGCTGATCATTAGGTTATATCATTATCCCACTTGCTCTTTTTTTTTTGTTTTTTATGAAAGTTAAGTTAGTTTCGTGCGTAAGAAAACACTTGCAGTCTGCATCCCGATAAGCATAATGGCATAAAATGATTGCCTGTTATTAATGGCCCCCATTAACAGGCAATCATTTTAAAGAATGCAATTCAGTCTCGCAGTCGCTCAACGATCAACCATGGGAGTAGTGGCCNAAAACACTGAACTGCTGATGACCTCTGTGAAGACTTGCCTGCTGATCATTAGGTTATATCATTATCCCACTTGCTCTTTTTTTTTGTTTTTTATGAAAGTTAAGTTAGTTTCGTGCGTAAGAAAACACTTACAGTCTGCATCCCAATAAGCATAATGGCATAAAACGGGGCCATTAACAGGCAATCATTTTAAAGAATGCAATTCAGTCTCGCAGTCGCTCAACGATCAACCATGGGAGTAGTGGCCATATTATTTTATCGGAATAAAGTTTCTAGTAGCTAAAGTTTCTAGGGTAAAGACGTAACTCTCTGAAAAAAGGCCGTTTTGATTGTGCAAAAGAGCTATAAGATAACTTCGACTTATAAGGAAGTCTTGGAAGAATTATCCTCGAGTTTTCTGGGGTGTCTATGCGTGTGAGTGAGAGAGAGACATAAAAACCGAAAGATAGCTATTCTTTAAAGAAAACTGAATACGAAATGGCCTAGCAGTTACTTGGAAAGGAGTGTATTTTCAGCACGCCGCAAGGCACTTGGGCAACGGCTAGAGAACGACCTTGACTGTCTGAGCGGCCAGCGGTTGTAGCAAGTTTCGCACGTCACGCATGGCGAGCCAACAAGCACACGTGCTCCTAAAAACACTCGCGCATCATCCTCTCCCTTCCCCTAACCAAACGACCCGAAACAACAACGCCCCTTCCCGCTCTCTTTACACTAACCAACACCTAGGCCGCGAGCGAGGTGCGCCCGTCGAGTAATCTGGGTTACTTGTGGGCAGCTCGTATCTGCCAGACTTGGGTATCAGCTGTGCGAGCAGAGCAGTCTCCATGTGTAACATGCTCACGATGTTTATGAAATGTAGAAGCTGCGATCGATATGGCGTAGCTTGGTCTGGCTACACAGCGTATGTTACGGTGTTGGTGTAAACTACAATTCTGCTTATATTGTATAATTAGGCGATAATTCGATATAAGCTAGTGACGTAAAATTATTCTAAACTCTGACAATGAGGTTATTTCTTATGAAAACCGCGATAGGGAATACAATACTACTTGTGACCTTAAGTTATTTTTAAGGGAGGTATGCTTCCTTGAATGTCAAGGTTTACAGATGTTTTGTTTCTAATAATTTTAAACTACTTGAGATCAAAATGGCATGGGTTATACCAACAATTTTTATTGTGAAAATAAGAACTATCAGAATAGTACCATAATAATCATGTAACTCAGGGAAAATATCGATTTTTTTATAAGTATAAGTTATGACGTGTGAATTATCTCTTAAGGCTGTCTAAATATAACACGCTCAGAGTAAGAGTTCTCGAGAAAACTGCTACAAAGTTTGAAACGGTACCGTTTGCCTGTTAATTATTTATCTGCATAACGTATAGACAGGCATAGGTAAGAACCACGCCGTGTATTTTAGCGTCTGCGAGGGGGCGTGTATCGTGTATCACAGAGTAGCATTAAACTTTAGGTGTCCTTCGTTGTTTTAGGTTTGTTTTACAATCAATTTCGTGCACAGTTCTAACAAAGATGTAGGTTATGTAAGTCAGTAAATAACTTTGGAAGTGTGACACACACATATATATATATACATATATTAGACGCTACATGAGTGATTCACGAATAAGATTTTATGGCTGAACGTCGTCAAAAGACATTCTTTATCGAACTGATAGACAAAATTTGACCGCGTGACAAAGGTCTGAGGGCCGGAATGAAAGTTAATTAGGAGTGTTGGAAGGCGAGATGAACATTTTAAGCCGTTGGGTGCTTTTCATAGATGCAGAGGGGAAGCCGCGAAGCCGGCCGCGAGTGTTAGGTGAGATAGAAGAGGAAGAGAAGAGTATGTGGTGGGAGAGAGAGAAAGATAGAGAGAGACAGGCGAGTACTGTTGTCGAGGAGAGGTCCACGCAGTGTATTCTGCAATTTCTCGTGTTTGTCCAGCCCGTTACATGCGGTGCCGTGCGCCCCTCCCCCTCCTCTACGAGCACGACCGGTGTTAGCTAACCTCTCGGAGGATGTGTGTCGCGGCGGACTCGTGTCAACATGTGGATTGTTGCCTGGACCGAGCCGCCGCTCCGCACACACATTCAGTCATATGAGCAGAAACTCCTTCATCGTATTTAACTCAACTTACTTTTTGACGTACACACGTCTTTAAAATCACGCCGACACTTGGGCACAAGACGAAAACGGAGATGTAACGTTTGCGACCGACGCTACAGTTTCATGACTATAGTACAGAATGAGTATAAAATAATACCCCAACTTTGAAGGTCTATAATATCTAAACCAAACAACCTACAACCTTGATTGACCAATCAAATGAACAGTGGCACCGTGAAGTTTGTTTACCATACATTCATAAAGGTTCAAGGTTCAGTGTGACCACCATGAGCGGTGCGAACGACATCTACGCGATAGTCAAACTCGTTCCACACTCTTGTCATCATGTCCGGTGTTACGGTTTGGATGGCATCCGTAATTCTCGTTTTGAGGTCGTCAATGTTAGCCGGCAATGGTGGACGAAACACTTGATCCTTCGTGTACCCCCATAGAAAAAAACGCACGAGGTAAGATCCAGGTTTCTTGGGGGCCAGTGATGAAGAGCCTGGTCACCAGCTGCTCCTCGACCAATCCAGCGTTGCGGCAACATCTCGTTCAGGTATCGGCGAACAGCTAGGTGCCAATGGGGTGGCGCACCATCCTGCTAGAAAATGAAATCCCCCACCGACTCTTCTAACTGAGGAAGCAATCACTCTGTAAGCATGTCCAAATAAGGGATTCCAGTAACAGTGGGCTCGTGAAAAAAGAAAGGGCCAAAAACAGTGTCTTTGGATACAGAGCAAAACACGTTCGCTTTGGAGGAAACGCGCTCATGTTCGGTGGTTTCTTGTGGAGGCTCTGACCCCATATACGCACGTTGTGCCGGTTCACCTTACCATTTGTATGGAACGTCGCTTCATCGCTAAAAACAAATTTAGACATGAAGGCATCGTCTACCTCGTTGTGGGCAAGAATGTACGCGCAGATATCACGTCTCAGTTCTTTATCCCTTTCGGTAAGAGCCTGTACAAGTTGTAACCTGTATGGTTTGTACAGCAATCGCTTTCGCAACACTGTCCATACCACCGTAACACCGGACGTGCTGACAAGAGCGTGGAACGAGTTTGATTATCGCGTAGATGTAGTTCGGGCCGCTCATGGTGGTCACTTTGAACATTTATGAATGCATAGTAAACAAACTTCACGGTTCCACGGTTCATTTTATTGGTCAATCAAGGTTGTAGGTTTTTTGGTTTTGATATTATAGACCTTCAAAGTTGGGGTATTCTTTTATACTCAACCTGTATATTCACAGTAACTTTACCCTTTCTGAATCAAACTTTTCAAAAATCACTCCATGTATATATATATAACATGTTTTGTTGTTTCCTAAATATGCGATGTATCATAAGCGTCTTATATTTCTGTTAAAATAAAAGTATCTTATTTTTGGTTAAACTTAACTTTTACTTAAATTTTTTATATAAATTAGAATATCTCGCTTACAATTAATGTGAATAAATTCTGAGAGAAAATAGGTTTTGTTAGTGCCTAATAAGAAATATTTTTAATGCAAAATACTATTTAAGTGAGAGAGCACAGATGCAGTGCGTTGTCCCTTTGGTGTAATGTTAAACTTAGTTCAACTTGGTTTGCATGAGGCGATGGAATATAGTATGGCCTCAGAAAAGTTGAATGTAATCATGAATGGACTATAATACCAAGGTTAAAACAAATACGGTATTGTACAATCGGACATGCAACAACGATGCGAGCATGACCTTGATTTGGCGCCTCATATGCTTGAGGCGAGAGTGGGTGCCTACGGCGCCTGGCTGCAATTTTGGGCGCGGGAGAAAATTTTGGAGCAATATGTCTCGAGACTCCGATGTACTGTCACGATGATTTTGGTGTAAAACAACATATTTCGTGTATATCTGTCGATTTGAGCCGTAAAGTACATATGTGGTTTCTTTCATTGCATTCCCATATCCCAAAAGAACATATTATACAATAACGCAAACATATTTACGTAAACAGCCGCAGCCATGTCCCCGACAAAGTTACACTCAGTTGTTTGTGCGCGGTAGAGTGACCGCAGTTACTTCGTGTCAACACTCCTTCCTTGTAGCCGGGGTGGGTTTCAATGAGCGCGATTCCCGCGGCGGCTCAACTTACTCTTATCGAGAGAGTCGCAATACAAACGACGAGGTCGGTGGCGTAACTCTAGGAGCAGTTGCTTCAGGCACCAGGCTCGAGAGGGACGCAATATTTTTGGTTATTAAAAAAAATTTAGCAGGTATGGTTTACAAATTACTATAAATTCAAAGACTATTCGCGGAAAAAAATTATTCAGCATTACATCATTATGTCATTTAGTGACATTGTATTCTCTTTCGGTTAGCTAATTCGTAAACAATGAGGACAGAGTAAGTCATCTCGTAGGCATTTTCTGTCTCGTACTTCCGGGAGGTCTCTTGTCGACGGAAACAGTAATGGGTATTATTGAAGAATTCACTAGCTTTTCGAAAATGATACAAGGGGGCAGAAAATAACTGTGGGATCTACGCGGGCCTTCAGGCAAACATTAAAAATGGAAATTCATTAGCTAAACGTCTGCACTGCTTTAAACATAGGAATGGCTTAGTTAAAAAATTCCGGACACACCAAAAACGTTTTCAACTACGTTAAATACTGCACGTATTCTTTAGTTATGTTTTTCGATGGGTTTTACTAAACAAATCTACATTCCAACTAGGTAGATGGTCGGGTAGAAATAAAGCACTTGATACAATTCGTAGAAGTAATTTTGATATTTTTAAGACATAGATGCACTTAACTTTAAAAAGTAAAACTCAGAAAGTAGCACTCTAAGCAAGAGCATTAATAAATCGTTTTGAATTATTACTTACATAAATTATAATTGTATTGAAATCCTAGAACATGCATGCATCCTAAAAGTTTTCTTCCGTTGGTGACGAGCTGAAAGAATTGAGCGAAGAACGGTTCACAGTAAAAGCGAAACTCGATGGTCATGCTTTGTGAAAAATGGGAAGTTTCACCTCGTTTTCCTTAGAAGAAATTAAAACGAAAGAGATATATTTTTGATTTGATTTTAGAAGACGACACTATTTTTACTATTAAAAACTATTTAATGTTGAAGTGTTTAACCACAGCGTGGATAAAAATGAAATTTGTGCGAATTTTGAGTGTTTGAAACATTCGTCTATAGTTTCTTCGGATTATGAAGAAATCCTGGAATCAAGCAAACCTTTAAATGAAAAATACACATCTGACATTACTCCTGGCCTAGTTACACAGTACACAAGATTAAAAACATGTTTTTCAAACCGCTACTGAATATTAGGGAGCTCACAGGAACCTCAGTTATCCGCGCTCAAGTTTCTACCAGCTACACTAAGTGCGTGCCTCAGTTTTCTTAGCCTACGGTACCAGTGACTACTGCTGCAGCTGAGAGGTAATTGTACACACCGAAACACATCAAGAACTACCGTAGAAGCAGCATGTTGTAGAACCGTCGAAAACTTTAGCAATAATATTCATTGAACGTTCCAGAGAGCCAAACATCAACTTGAGCCCCGCGATCGCACAATTTCCAAGTTAAAAGTCACGGAAGAGACTAGTTTAGCATTTTTTCCCCATTTGTTTCATTATATTGATTCTTTATTTTAATAGTCTATATCATATTACAGATTATTCCCATAGTATGACCAAATATATCCTCATAATTATAATGTCTAACTTTTAATATCTACATTTTTAATGTACTATCAATACATTTCCTTATATCTATATCAACAGCGGCTACCAAAGTTTACTAAGATTTCTTAAAATTACTTATAAATCATGTTTGATTCATTAGTAATTTATGCAATAATTAATTCNTATGTTAAAAGAAGCAATAATTAATTCTCGGTATTCTATAAAATATTTCTAAATACCAACAGAAATAAATTTTAGGCGTTAAACAAATATTAAATATAAATCAGATTAAAGGTTATTCGAAGAGAAAAAATAGTAAATTTACAAATAACTATCAAAATATTACTGGTTAAAAATAACCGCGAGAACAGTAGTTACGCCAATAGATGCGGTAATGCGCAGTTACATCTTAGAAAAGGAAATTGCAAGTTTGACTAGCTGGCGATTTATAAACATAAACAATTNAAGGGACTGGATTCTGGGTCAAAACTCCTTATAAACTCGTTACGCCAATAGATGCGGTAATGCGCATACGCAGTTACATCTTAGAAAAGGAAATTGCAAGTTTGACTAGCTGGCGATTTATAAACATAAACAATTAATCGAACAANCGCCAATAGATGCGGTAATGCGCAGTTACATCTTAGAAAAGGAAATTGCAAGTTTGACTAGCTGGCGATTTATAAACATAAACAATTAATCGAACAATAAAAAATTAAAAGGGAAATGTTTGGTTTTTTTTTTNAATAAAAAATTAAAAGGGAAATGTTTGGTTTTTTTTTTAAACCCTTGACTGGTAATTGTCCCTGATTCAATTATTTTTCGATTCGTAGATTTTACAAGTATGAAGAATTTTATTACCAGGCTTCAAACAATGGCAGACAATCATCCTACCTAGAATACCTTCAGTACGACGTTCGTTCACAATGTTTCAGTCTCTAGGGAAATAATAAGCGCAGAACTGGCGTATGTGGCGTTTTCTAGGTATCTTGGAAGCCTGACAGGAAAGAAAATATAACAGCTGTATTACAAAATACAAATTACTTAAATTTCTAACGCTAAAAATATAATTTAAAAAAATTTATTAACAGACGCTATTATTCATTTGGTTAATAATTCTAAGATTTAAGAATAATGTCCCTGAGAATGTGTTGGCCGGGCCAAATCATGTTCAGCTGTCGCTGATGGGTACAGGTAAAACGAAAAAAAAACAAAATTGTGTCAAAAAAATTTCAATAAATAAATGTTACGTGAAATTTGGTTTCCAGCTCTTTGTCTTTATTCCTAGTTTCACAGTTTTTGTTTTGTTATGTCTCAATAATAACTTTAACTCTTTAACTGTGTTGCATTACACAGAGCTTTAAGGTGGTATATTAATTCACTTCAAGACATGAGGGGCTAATTAAAGTGTACAACAATCTATAGGGAAGGGTGTACATAAAATTTTAGAAACATTTTCTCCTTTAAAACTATATTAAAATTATATATTTGTGTGTGTGTGTGTATATATATATATATATATATATATATATATATATATATATATANTTTGTGTGTGTGTGTGTATATATATATATATATATATATATATATATATATAGAGAGAGAGAGAGAGAGAGAGAGATAGTACACCCGCACTAATCGTCAAAAAATAGTTGCATCCTTATTGGAATGCTTTTCGGAAGGAAGGCAAAAGTCATCAAGAACCGGTAATAATTACAAATTGAGACAGGTATGAACAATTTATATTGCCCTACCCGCATGCATCTCACAGTACGAGGTCGAGCCACCGTGTTTGCGAACACATTCCGCCAGACGTCGTGGCAACTTAAAGTGTTCTGCGATAATTCATCTCACATTTCCTGCAGGTATTAAGGTAGGCGTGGAGCCACGATAGGACAGCCAATAACATCTCACACATTTTCAATTGAGGATATATGTCTGGTGATGCGGTTGGCCATAACAGAGGATCCATGGCTTCAAAGCAAGCTCTTGAGATGACAGCAGTTTGAGGGTGAGCATTGTCCTGTTGGAATAGAGAACTGGCGTGGGCAATCATTAACGTCAGGGTATCTGGTTGCAGGAACTCATGAATGTACCGTTGGGCTGTCAAAGTACCCGTGATGAAGACCAACGGTGATCGAGCATCGTACGAAATCGCACCAGGCCGTCTGGACGTGTGACGTGTGACAACAAAGCAAGCCTTCAACTTGGCACTGCCTATGTCGCCTCCACACACAAATATGCTGGCCGTGGAAACCGCGACAAAAGCTGAAGATTACCTGCTGTAATTCTGCTTGGTTCCACGACAGTTGGTCACAACACCACTGCAGCCTGTGGTGACGTTTATGTGGTGTTAAGGGTAGTCGTTATAACGGTCTGCGTGGATGTAGTTCTGCGTCGTGCAGCCTTCTATCAATAGTACTGGCATCACAATATGTTGCTCGCTGAATTTCCGCAATTGTTGCGGTTGGCGCACTGCAGGTGCGTCGGAAAATGTACCGGTTCTCCCTCGGCGTGGTTCATAGCGTTTTCCCAGATCCTGTCTGCCGTGTGAGCGGGCCTTCCTCTATTCACTGGCGCCAACAGTTGGCTACGGTAATATCAGCACGACCAATATGGCACTCAATGTGGCGAAAAGATTATCCCGCTTCCCGCAGCCCTACGGTGCGACCCTACTCCAAGTGTACAACTATTCGTGCTGTCGAACTGTATACGCACCGAGACGATTTTAGGCTATACAGTGCTGCAGGTAAAGCGATAAGGCTCGTCTTTGCTGATGTCACTTGTGCGGCATCCACCACGTTCCATTCCTGCAGTATGCTCCCTTGTGAGTGAAACAATTTTTTGGCCGGTCAGTTAAATGGAGACTGACGTTTATCTTCGATTTTTTGTTCCAGTGGAGCATTGCTAAAAAGGGGCTGAGATTTTGGCTGGTGGGCAGTTGTTCATTGATGAGGCCTGTCTGACCATTTTACGAGGTATCTGCTATATGGGATGAAGAGTACTCCGAACAACTCCTCGATCTCCCCGGATCCTGTTTGCTGAGATTCAACAAGCACACTGCTGGTTCATCTGATGTGATGGTGCTGCTGCCTTTCTGGTGAATCAAAAACTATGTGTACACTACTGACTGATGCTTGGGGGGGGGGGGATATCATTATTGCTGGTACTGAGTGGCTGGTGTTCTGACCTCGTTTGATGACATCTTACGATATTTAGCCATCTACCGATTTCACTTCAAATTCCCTAAGTGACTANTGTTCTGACCTCGTTTGATGACATCTTACGATATTTAGCCATCTACCGATTTCACTTCAAATTCCCTAAGTGACTAGCCATCATGAAGAGACCCTGGATGTGGAGCAGTTATTGGATGATATCCTGTTTTCAAGGGAGACACATATGTGTCGTCAAATGTAGCCGCGTGGCACTTCATGTCATGCGGTCGCCTTCAATGAAAAANTTCAAGGGAGACACATATGTGTCGTCAAATGTAGCCGCGTGGCACTTCATGTCATGCGGTCGCCTTCAATGAAAAATTAACACCGCCACTTTAATTTCTACCTGCCTGACATTTTGCTAATGTTGATATTTCTTATCATGGATAAAAAGAAACCTGGATGTTCTAAGTCGCCAGTTGTTGCACCGCATAAGTAACGGAAAATTACTACGCCTGTTTGTCCTGCACGGTAAAAATATTGTCCGAATACTAACGTGAAATAAGAATTTCACAATCATCAAGCAGTTTATAAATCGAAAAATACAGCATAGGACTTTGGTAGCAACAACCAACTGCAGGAAATGGTTCGGGTCCCGAAGCCGGCATGGAATCAGCACAGGATCCGGCATAGTTTCCGCCCAGGTGAATAGCCATCTCAATACTGGCGACTTCAGGGGTGTGCTTTGACCGTCGCCTCTGCCAAGTAAGAATGACGTCATACTGTCCTACTACAGCGCGCCATGGGTGGCGTGGTCGTTCTAGGCAACTACGCCACTGCGTTGAAGACAAATTAAGTCTACTGTAGAATTAAATGGATTGTTTTATTGAATTTGTGTGTGCATGCATTACATCATTGCAATGTTGCCAATTTTTTCCTCCCATCGTGCGCTGTTGCAAAGTCGAAGATATGAGGGTGGTTAGGAAGAGGATCTGGTTTAAATAGAAGTTGGGCTGTTCAGTCCGGCGAGCATTTTGTTCCTGGGCATGGATAATGCAACCAAGTTTACTATTGAGCTGTGGCTCGATAGGCTGGCCGATGGCTTCGTTATGATGCACATTTAGCCAGCAAAAAGCTGGGAAAATAATATTTCCACTAGGAGTGTCCTTATAGATCAATAGTAAATTGATCTGCCTTCTGCACCAAAAATGACAAATTTTTTGGCAGTTATTTGTCTCTACAAATTAGTAAATATGGCATCNTTGATCTGCCTTCTGCACCAAAAATGACAAATTTTTTGGCAGTTATTTGTCTCTACAAATTAGTAAATATGGCATAATTTAAATAGTATCACATAATAGACTAGATGAACTGGGTTTTTTAAACGCAATTTTATGAGTTTGGTGTCTTGATAATTAGCAAGATGTTTGGGAATTATTATTATTCGGACGGTATTTATCACTTATACTTGTAGCTTGAAATTTTTTAACTTCATATGCGTTTTTCCAAGATAATTAATTATGGAAACGGTGTAGTAAATAATTTACGTAACTGTGATATGGCTGTGAGTACTTTTTAGGAATTTGGTATTATTAAGGTGCCATATATCATGTGTGTTTTTACCTACAAATGTTTTTTTATATATTTTTGCAATAATTTATTTATAAGTATAAGTGTAAATGAATGGAAATAAGCCACAAAGTCAACCAATAGTTCACTCTTATGTATCATTAAATGTTACATCCTCGGGGAAACTTTCTTTATTGATATTTCAGTTTAGTTGGTTTGGTTTTTCTGAATTGGGTTTTCTGGGTGCTGCTTTTCAGCTGTGGAAATTTAAAGATTCTTAGGGAGGTTTTAGCAGCTTCAGATGTTTGGCACATCTTTTGGTGTTGATGTTGATTGGGGGTTCCTAGTGGGCCCAGTCTACATACCACCAGGGGGCTTTGCAATTTTTTTTATTTATTCACACAGTTATTATTTACTAAATTAAATTTTTTATGTCCACTATTACTCTTTTTATTTTTCAGTGAGTGCAATATTTAATATCTATCTCAAATCTAATTAAATTGCTTCTCAATGTCACTGTTTGGTTAGTCACTTAACTCGCATTTTACATTAAGACACTGTTAGTCTGTCTGTTGCCATAATTTTACATATCTTTTACACTCACACATCCAGTTCAATAGGACACACTTACGCATCATGTTCAATGGTCCTGCTTGCAAGTCGCAATCTTCACTGCTTTGATGCTCACAATCGCAGATTTTACTCCCGCTGGTCACTGTGTTTGCCACTCTTTGCTCTCCTGGCCCGTCATCTATGGCTTAAGGTCGCACAATTACCCACTCTCCCAACTCTCATAAACTCTCGGCTTGGAGGCANCCCAACACCGAGTCATGTTGAGAAAAACTAAGTAATTTAACCAAAATATTTCTTCAAGAAGCCTTAGAAATTCAATCTGCTGTAGGTTTGGAGCACTTTAGCCACCAAAGGCTTATCGCGGCGGCATGCAGATGTATGCCTAGCAGACGCCTTTGAAACAGGAAACAGGCTTCTTGGATTATCGCTCGCCTGACATTTCAACATTCTTTTGTCCTCACCGCCCGCTATTATATCACTACTTTGTCCTCTGCACGATGCAAAGCAGTGACACATAACAAGATTAATATATATGTATATATACACATGCATACATACAGTAAACTGATTTGGATATGAAATAATGCAAACACTAAAGAACAGTTTTATACGAATTGACCGTGACACTGAACTTAAATGTCCACGAAACCAAAATATTTTTTGCAGAAAAATGAATTGCATTGCACTTGAAAGTACCTACTTTAATTATTTAAGTAAATCATTTCCGTTGTAAACAATATATTTCGCAGAGAACATGCCGTAGTTTGCATAGTTAATGCATAGCTGCTCATCAATATTAAAATTGTTCTTCATGACAACGCAAATATTAGCTTGAAAATGGTGGGTAAAAATTAAATAATTTCACTGGAAAACATTTTCTTGTGCTACCTCGAGACAAACATGCATTCGTAAACCTCTATACTCTCTCACAATGATACTTTTGTGAAGCACTTTTTATACACTTTCACAGACATAAAATTTTATGTTAGACTTAATATGTCTTGCTAACAGTTTAATATACAGAACATTCAAGTGATATGCTGTTCTTCATGGCGTAAAACACTAGGTTTCAGATTAAACTTTGTATTTCACGAACGATGAATTTTTGCGTATGACGGACCAACAACCTGCGTATAAATTATTTGGCTTCCGAGAATTTATAGTAAGGTCACTAATTTTCAAGGTCATAATATTTCTGGCCCTTGCCAAACCTCCAGTTTGGCAATGAGACACAAGATCCATAATATAGAACATAAAATTGCCCGTTATTTTTAAATGTGAAAAATTAAATGAATGAACGATTATATCAAGATGAATTGTAAATTACGCACTTGTTATACATCCGTAAAGTCAAAAATATTTGATGGTGTCACGGTGGGGGCTTTGGGCCAAGTACTTAACGGAGTTCGTAATTTTGTACTGTAAGGTCGTTGTTAACAGGGCGACGTCAGAACACAGTTGAACGTTGGGCTCTTCTAAGTTTGCTTCCATAATTACCACCTGCTGCTGTTGTGCCCAGTACACCGGGCAGGTTGTCTCATTTAGCACTGCTGGCTCGCCCCTACGCTTGAATTGGTGTCACGGTACCAGGAATCGGCTAGATGNCAGGTTGTCTCATTTAGCACTGCTGGCTCGCCCCTACGCTTGAATTGGTGTCACGGTACCAGGAATCGGCTAGATGAAATTTATTTTTCGTCAGATACGTCATGCATTAGTAACAAAACTGTTAATTTGAAAAGGAAAATATGTTTTAGGCAGGTAAAGACAAGTTACTGACTGTTTTAAAAAAAATATATGTCACTGGGAACTCTCTACATATACTAAATCAACTAATTTTTTAAATTAATGTATATGTTGAATTGGGGTTAGACTCTTATTTAACAGTTATGGAGTGAAGGTGCGTGTAAAAGTGTANCAGGTTGTCTCATTTAGCACTGCTGGCTCGCCCCTACGCTTGAATTGGTGTCACGGTACCAGGAATCGGCTAGATTAAATTTATTTTTCGTCAGATACGTCATGCATTAGTAACAAAACTGTTAATTTGAAAAGGAAAATATGTTTTAGGCAGGTAAAGACAAGTTACTGACTGTTTTAAAAAAAAATATATGTCACTGGGAACTCTCTACATATACTAAATCAACTAATTTTGTAAATTAATGTATATGTTGAATTGGGGTTAGACTCTTATTTAACAGTTATGGAGTGAAGGTGCGTGTAAAAGTGTANTAAATTAATGTATATGTTGAATTGGGGTTAGACTCTTATTTAACAGTTATGGAGTGAAGGTGCGTGTAAAAGTGTATTTCGGTTAAATAATTTCGTATGGTGGTTGCTTACACTACAAGACATGAGAAATCTTCCTGAAAACTAGGGCGCGAATTAACAGAAGGGTTCCCTATAGTTTCCTGGTTTGTGTACGGAAAATTCTTTCCCTGCCGGAGAAAGTTACTCCTCTCCGTGATATATGGTTAAATCAAATTTTACGTCCTCCATAAACTTATTTACTTGTAGTCAAAAGTACCCCCCCTCCCTTTTTACGCATAGATGCATTTTTTAAATATTACTTATCCTTTCGTATTATAATTATATTCTTAAAAATTATTTCTTCGTAGAATTTAACCACTGGCATTTACATGTTTAATATAATCCTCTTCACAGTGGTTAATTTACTTTTTTATATACGGTACAAGTCATACTAGTTAAATCATAACACAACAAACCAAATCAATGACTGATCATACATCAAAATCGCACATCTTAATTTATATTGATAAAAAGCATTGTTCAAAAAAATGTTACCATTTTAATTTGTATTGATGCTCGAGATTACTTTGACATGACATGCAGTATATTATTAAGGTTGGTATCGTGTACAGCTGATAAAAACTACAAACATAAACAAATAGCTAGTAGTTTTTTCAGCCTGAGCTCAAATACGTAACTGTAGGGCTCCTATCTAACAGTGCGTTGCAAGATGCAGAACTGGACAGTGCAAGACTTAAAAGTAAAGAAGAGAAGAAGGGAGAATTTTAATCTTCTAAAAAATTTCTTACGGCAAAAATATTTTATGCTTTATTATAGCACGTGTGAACGACTTTCGTACTCTCGTAATAACTAACAAAAACTTTCCCCTTTAACTCTAACGCTATTTTATAATACAAAAATTCATGCTTGCACTTCAATATTTAGGTAAAAGCAATTTAGGAGATTAGTACGTATGTTGATAGCACAGTGACAGTTATTAAGTGACAAGTGGTTACAATTGGTAAGCACCGAGTGTTTGCGTTTTTATCATCATTAAACCACCATTATAAAAAATATTTTAAACAATAATTTTTTTAATCGGAAACATATGGAGTTGGCTACACAGCNCATTAAACCACCATTATAAAAAATATTTTAAACAATAATTTTTTTAATCGGAAACATATGGAGTTGGCTACACAGCAATAGTATTCGTGGGTAATCAGTAAACAAAAGTTATTTTAAGTATTTTTTTTTAACGATGCGATTTATCCGCACAGTTGGGCAGAGTTCGGCTAACTGTAATATTAATCACAAGCACTGTGGATGGCAATGGCACGTTTCACGGCGCTCGGCATTAGTTATTCCTAGGCCACCACAAGGTGAGCCACCGGACCGCCACGCCGACCTCCTTATGGAGTACAACAGCACTGCGCCAGTGGGCCCTCACAGAGAAAGGATTGAGATACACTCAGCGTGAAAGAGCATTCAGCTAATACCGCAGGTGACTAGTTCCGAGCCCCAACCAGGTTTAACGGTATGCCGTCCGCTCCCCTCCGACATCCACTGAGACCAACACTTTCAGAGGTACCCGTGGACTGGCCGAGGCACCATCCAACCTCTACTGACTGTCCAGGCCAGTACCGGAACTTTATGACGCTCACTACGTCCTGCCTTCTCTAGGTGGTCAGCCCTCTAGTTCTCCTCCTGCATGCGGAGTTTCAACCACTTCCACCACGAGTCCAACCTCCTTGGATCGGACACGCTAGAGAACCTAGGGTAGAGGCTATTTGATCGCCCGTGATATTCCCTAAGGTTTCCATGGCACTAGCGGGTTTTGTACCCACAGGTCCTTTCCATCTCCATGAATTTCTTCACTTCGAAATTCAGGACTTGGGTTCTGTGACCCAACAGCCTGAGCGCTAGTTAATTCAACGTCCGGCCAAGTGAAGTTTCGGTTCAATCTGCTGGTCCGTTCATCATCACAGATACCGCTTGCCACATGTGACGAAGATGGGTAGACGTGGAAATCCCTGGCGTAGCCCAATTCCTCTGAACCCCAGAGCGGCGGGTTCCAAAGCACCACCCGAGGATCCTTGCGTCACCAATTGGTGAAGAGAGGCCTTGTATGACTCAAAGATTTGCCGCTTCATCACACTTGATAGGGTCATGCACGGGTTACCAGTACCAGGCGTGCTGATAGCTATGACACAGTACTGCCACGACACCTCATGCACCTGGATGTGAAAGGCAATGCCCGGCTGCCTGTACTTTATCCATTNGGCAATGCCCGGCTGCCTGTACTTTATCCATTCCAATGCGGCAGCGAAGATAACCATTGCCATTGACAAAGACTAAGCTGTCGGCTGACTGGCTGGCCGGTTTAACAGTATCACTTAGGTATAAAACAGTTACAAGAATAGTTTGTAATATTTTAAAGTCAAAAATTGCAATTTAAAATTTGAACTATGATTTTTAATGTTTTATAATATTGAAATACTCTGTGCGCCTGCTAGAGNAAAAATTGCAATTTAAAATTTGAACTATGATTTTTAATGTTTTATAATATTGAAATACTCTGTGCGCCTGCTAGAGTATGTGTGGTTGCAGCTTTGAAATAATTTTATTTGTAGTTTCGTTTCGGCGTAAAAATGCGCCAAGGAACTAGTGTNTATGTGTGGTTGCAGCTTTGAAATAATTTTATTTGTAGTTTCGTTTCGGCGTAAAAATGCGCCAAGGAACTAGTGTTGTGCAAAGTGGTGGATGCAGCGGGTCGGGCTAAAATGTCTATAAACATGCAGTCAAGCAGAAAATATTTATGAGTATTTTATGCGAAATGTAAAAAATTCACTTAGCATGTCATGGGTGTAAAGTTAGGGTGGCTCACCCCGAAAATGCACTCAGCGCTAGCCTTTCACGCTGTCAGTAGGGGTGCACAGAGTAGGCTTGCCCACCTTATAACTGGTTGGCTAGTCATGACTACGGGAATGGCTATCTTCGTTTGGCCAACCCCTTGTGGAGACCCATTGTGGGTGAAGTGACCAGCTTGTAGTGGGTGTAAGGGCAGATCGGTCAATAAGGTGTTAATCCCTCTGACCAGACAACCACGACACATTGTGCCTGGTCTAACAATGGACTTACCCTCGGCTGACGAGCCCTGGTGGAGCATTCCCGACTGTTGGCTCACAGGTGCGGTTGCGCCTACGGATCCCACGTGGTTCAAGGCTAGGTCTCTGAAATGGGGTAGCAATGCGAATATCCACCCCCACCTCCTCGAGAGGTCTGAGCTGGGAACACAGTGCTTTTTGTACTGTGGGTGACGGAGTGAGGACGATAATGGTCAAGTGGTGGGCCCGAAGGTGCACTGGCTATCAACCACGGCGAAGTCATGCTCAGCTTAACAGAGGCAGTNAATGGTCAAGTGGTGGGCCCGAAGGTGCACTGGCTATCAACCACGGCGAAGTCATGCTCAGCTTAACAGAGGCAGCATGTGCTCCTCACCTGTGGTGATGATCCGCGAGCCGGTTACACAGTCCCAAACCGGAGAATGCAGTAGTGGACAGATTTTGGAATGGCGGAGCTCCTGTAAAGGAACTGTTTGGCGTCCTGGAGGGGTTGGGCCATTCTGGGTGAAAACTCGGTGTGCATGGCAGATGTAGTTCGGGTATTGTGGGCCTCCCTTTTATTTTACACATTTTTTTCAGAAACTGTATTATAGATTTTTAATTCTTCCATGGCATATTATAGCTTGATATGTCGGTATATGGTATACATATGACTTACACGTTTAATTAAATATTTGTAGTTGGTGTTTTGATATTCGTTCAAGTCTGCAAAGGTCCACTTTANATATGACTTACACGTTTAATTAAATATTTGTAGTTGGTGTTTTGATATTCGTTCAAGTCTGCAAAGGTCCACTTTACCCGCACTGCTTGGGTTAAGTTGAACCACGGGTACATTCTTCTCATTCTAAATAATTAAAAAGTGTAAATCCCAATTGTAAACTCTTGTATGCAAGTGTACAGTTGGCACATTGTTTGGACACATTACAGTTATAAATGGTGATAATAAAATTTAAAATAACATAATCTATTACTAAAATAATTCAGAACGTGTTCTTGTTACACATGGAAATATTCTACTATATTTAGATTAGGGCGCACCAAACACATAATATATAAGTATGCGTAAAAAGAGACGGATTAGAATTTGTAAATATCACATACAAAATCCAAAGTTTCATTATCATCACATTCTTCGTGACACCAGTCTAAACACTATAAACAATGAATTCATTTTTCTCCATATTTGTCATCCGGAAATTTTCCACAGCAGTACATACACACATCATCAGTTTCATCACTCCTGCTATGTTCAACACGTCGCTTTTTGTTCGTAGTCTTCTCAGATGCTTCAGTTGTTCACTTTCTGTACTCGTAATTAGGTTATAGATAAAATCAGATAATAACATGCATGATCACAGTCTCATAGTTGTAAGAAATTAACTATTACTAATGAAAATTGAAGTAATGTAAAATACGACGGGTAAAGTAGACCGGTACCATTTTAGCCGCAATTGGCAGGGCTACTTTAGCCGGCCCACGCTATTTTTTTCGAATGGTGCTGTACACTAAACTACTTAAATACTACGAATTTGCCACACCTACCATAACCACAGATACCTGTATCATTACTTTAAAATATCCCAAGTAATTTTGTAAACTTTAATAATTTCAACATGATTAACAATCATGCATACCTGCAAAATATTTGAATTCTGTATTTTGCGTCACTGTATTATTACTTGCAGACATCGATTCACGTGCTCCCCTCCGGTCGTCCAGGCGCATAATGTATTATGACTGAGTACTTCATGTGACTCTCACTAGGTTACAGAACCTACACTTAATTTTACAGTGTGGGTCCACTTTAACTGAAGGGTCCACAATACCCGAAATTCCTCTATAATCGTGGGGACCCAGACAATAGGTGAGAAGCCCTGGCCTTTGGCCGAGCCGATCGCGGGTCGGACTCTGGGTGGCATTGATTGAAACTCCTGCTTGAGAGGAGAACTGGAAGTGGGTATTTACCTGGATGGCATGATGCTGGTGGTCAGCAGCCTGGCCGGAGGAGTCGGTGGTGGCTCGTGCGACTTTAGTACACTCTGAGGGAAAGTGCCTGGACCCCAAGCAAGCACCCTTGGTGGAGAGAGTGACGAGTTAATCCGTGCTGGTGGATGGTTTCTCAGGGTTGATACTCACCTGAGAAGGGACGATGGTCTGGTCCACATGAGTAAAGTTGCAATGGGCGTGCCTCAGTCCCCACTACTGTGACGTTGCCTGGGGTCTGAATACGAACAAAATATGATGAATAACGATTTACCGTTACGNCTCAGTCCCCACTACTGTGACGTTGCCTGGGGTCTGAATACGAACAAAATATGATGAATAACGATTTACCGTTACTTCATACATGTATAAGCTCATGGAATTTTAATGTCGTCACGGTTTCTTTCGCTGAATCTATGCAATATTCATGATGTAAACAGTCAAGATGGCTTACATGCAAGTAAAACCCACCAAACACCATTTACATCGTGAANTGCAATATTCATGATGTAAACAGTCAAGATGGCTTACATGCAAGTAAAACCCACCAAACACCATTTACATCGTGAATATATCAGAAATTCTGTGGAAGGAATCACGACGTCATTAAAATGCAATGAGCGTACACATGTATGACGTAACGGTAAACCGTTAGTCATCATAGTTGGTTCATATTCAGCCCCCAGGCAACGTCACAGTAGTGGGGACTTAGGCACGCCCATTGCGACTTTACTCAAGTGGAACAGACCTTCGTCCCTTCTCAGGTGAGTATCAACCCTGAGAAACCATCCACCAGCACGCATGATTCCCCGCTCTCTCCAACAAGGGTGCTCTTGGGGTTCAGGCACATTCCCTCAGGGCATACCAAAGTCGCGAAAATTTCAGGTTTTTATACTCAATGACTTTTAATGCTAGTCAGAACGAATTAATACTCTTCTAATAGCACAATACAGTAATAATGAGACATTAAATATGCTTCAAATGTACATGATGTTACATTTGAAGTTACACTTATTATCTAATATTACATTTATTTAGCAAAATAAAATAACGCGCACTTATAGATATGTGTTTGCTCAACAATTAATAAACAATGCAGTCGCACCATAGTTTTATTTGTAATGCTTTTAAAAGATTATTAGTACAGAGTGTAAGTTATACATCTGTTTGTTAGTTATATCTAGCATCAATTTGTCTAAGTAATAATGCTTTGATTTGGACGGCTAAGAGTATAACTATATGTCGTTCAAATATAATTTTTCTTGTATTAGCAATCACCACATACTACAATTAACACCTACACCCTTTTACAGAAAACATAATAATTGATTTCTTTGGACGCATAAAAATAACGTTATTTAACTCCGAACTGCATGTCGATTTAAACCNGAAAACATAATAATTGATTTCTTTGGACGCATAAAAATAACGTTATTTAACTCCGAACTGCATGTCGATTTAAACCGTTTTTTTTACAAATAGTTTGGAATTCATTTTTTATAAAACAAAAAGCATTATCACAGAAATATTACATTATGAAAATACTTACAAAATGTGAGTAGCAATGTGTTAATGTAAGTAAGTAGTGTTCAATTTAAAAAATAGAGAATATTTTGGAAAGGTAATTNAATGTGAGTAGCAATGTGTTAATGTAAGTAAGTAGTGTTCAATTTAAAAAATAGAGAATATTTTGGAAAGGTAATTTCCAATGTATGATATTTCAAAATATTATTTGCATTTGTACACTATTTTGTTATATTTGTAAAGAATATTCTAGTTATGCGAAAACTTAAATAAAATAACAGAATGTGAAAAAAGATACTATGTATTGTTACGAAATCATTGTCAAAGTATGCCCCTTAAGTAATATCTATAAAAAAATGTCTCGCATTCTTAAAGTACTGAGAAATGGAAAACGAAACTGCTGCCGCAGTAAAGAAATAAAACGGTTCAAATTCATCGGCATATATATAAAACTGTGACAGTTCAAGTACTTTTGTTGCTGCAGGCTATTTCTGCTACCCGCCACCATTTTCCATCATCGTGTTTTGTCGGGAANCAGTTCAAGTACTTTTGTTGCTGCAGGCTATTTCTGCTACCCGCCACCATTTTCCATCATCGTGTTTTGTCGGGAAGGAGAATATAACATATATGCTATGAATAAAACAGCAAACTGCATTTGTAATCACACTTAACGCAACGCCGACTAAANGGAGAATATAACATATATGCTATGAATAAAACAGCAAACTGCATTTGTAATCACACTTAACGCAACGCCGACTAAAACGACTAAAGAGAAGAGGTTATCGCAGGGTAGGGCGTGCGCTAGTATATTGTTGTCCAACGAACTTTATTAACCATTACTTTACTATCGAACAGCGCGATAAGAACTGAGGTGTTCGTAATCACTATGCTGGGTTCCTGTAGGCCGTTGGTATGTCAACTCATTGCCATCAAACACTAACCACCAAGGTTTGTTATTAGCGTGGTACACTGAGAAAAAGAATTGTTTCAGTACACCAAATATTTTTGTTTTCGTAACTTTCGTTTCAGCTAAACGATATTTTGTTGGTACAAGCAAACCTCCGTTTCACCAAATGAATGAAATTTGTTCACAAAACCTAATAACTTATATCAAATAATTTTGTTTGCGCCAAACAAATATTTTGTTGTTTCAGCGTATTAAACAAGTATTTAGTGTAAGCAATTTTATCGTTACCATTTGTCAACAAAATAATATGTTAAGTGACTTGCGATGTAAATGAAAAAAGAATTTGTTTGCAGCGAACAAAGATTTTGTTGGCGGCACATATAAGTTTGGTTGATTTTCACCTTCTTTGTAAGCTGCGCGTTCAAAGCAATCATCCCTTTTTTAAAGTTAGAAGTCCGTGCATGAGATTGCCTTGAGAATAGCTAATAAAATTATCAAGAATAATTTTGGAAGATCAGGAAATACCAAGTAATCACACACGTTGTTCATGTNCAAGAATAATTTTGGAAGATCAGGAAATACCAAGTAATCACACACGTTGTTCATGTCTGCTGAAATGCAGATACTATTGTGAAAAACCTCTAAAAGTTGCATCATCCACGTTAGAAAGTGGCGGCAGATAACACTTGCCTGCCACTCAGAGGGTGCAGTAAAGCTGATGGCCATTTTTATGCCGTGGTTCAAATAGATTACTTGAATAGNCTTGCCTGCCACTCAGAGGGTGCAGTAAAGCTGATGGCCATTTTTATGCCGTGGTTCAAATAGATTACTTGAATAGTTATCTACCATTTAATCGCGTTAAACCTGATAAGAAAACTTATTTTAAACTGATCTCTTTGCATATGTCAATGTCGTTCTATCTTGTGGGCAGTGGCGCAAACTTCCATTAGATATTAGGGGGTCAATAATTAAAATTTATTTGTTACAAAATATTACCGATCTCTCTAATAAAGCTTTTGGAGGGAGGAGGGTGTTCTACAACGGGAAAATTTGGATTTCAAGATGCANATTACCGATCTCTCTAATAAAGCTTTTGGAGGGAGGAGGGTGTTCTACAACGGGAAAATTTGGATTTCAAGATGCAAAATGGTGCTATTTAAGCATTTATTCATAACTTAACATTAACTGTACCGCTGGTAGAAATTGTGATATTATTAAGTTAAAATTTGTTTGAGTGATACTGTTATCAAACCCAGAGTCATGCCTACTCAAAATGATTATTATATTTATATCAGGATAAACATTATATGAATGATACATACTGCGATGAGATACTTATTTCCATGTTTGATAGTGCCTTAACCGATACACGTTTGTTTTTAGAATTTTTTATATACAGGAATACAATGTGAAGGAAGGAAACAAAGCAAATATTTGTGTGGCCGAAATGACACAAATACCTTTGCTGAATGAATGTTCCATTCCTTTGCTTACCCACCAAACGAAGTAACAAACAACAAGGTCTTTAACAGTTGGCCAACTGTTGGCAGTGGGGGCAAACGTTTGCATTTATGACTGTCAGCATTTATTATATGTTTGACAATCAGGTCACATAAATCAAAGTGACATTATCTATTTTTTAATTAATCGTAATATGAACCAATGCTTTCGCAATAATTGTTAGATTATAAGCATATTATAAACGAAATACTGTTACTTAATGCTGGGAAAATATTAGCAGCATTTTTATTTGCCATTTACGGCATGCCAATTGTTGTTTACTTCTGGAGACATAGAAGCAACAAACTTATGGACCACTCATGGCATGCCAACTGTTACTTACTGCCATGGATGTATTAGTATCGTGTTAATGGCCCACGTAAGGCATGCCAACTGTTACTTACTGCCATGGATGTATTAGTAGCGTGTTAATGGGCCACGTAAGGCATGCCAACTGTTGCTTACTGCCATGGATGTATTAGTAGCGTGTTAATGGGCCACGTAAGGCATGCCAACTGTTGCTTACTGCCATGGATGTATTAGTAGCGTGTTAACGGGCCACGTAAGGCATGCCAACTGTTGCTTACTGCTGGGTACAAAATATCAGAATACTTACGGCCTTTTTGTGGAATGCCAACTGTTTCTTATTACGAAAGGAACATTATCAGTAAGCTTGTGTGCCATTTATTGCATGCCAACTGTTACTGCTGGGGACATATTACGGATAATTTAATGGGCCATTTATGGCATACCGACTATATATTGTCATGCAGTAGCAAATAGCATAAGTTTATTTACTTGATTTTTTATTTCATGAATATTTTAAGTAAAATTATCGTGTGACATTGCTAGTAATTGGATAAAATAGTTTCAAGACTAAAAACCTGCAAAGCCTAGCACATAAAAAATAGTTGTTTGCATTTTATTTCTATCTGAAATTACCCTAAAACTAAAATATAAGTATTTTTAAAAATCACAGAAATCCCAGTCTTGACTTGTGATGCTAACATTAATTGTGTCTATAGCAAAGCTAGTAATACAAGTTGTATGTGAACAAAGTATTAAGCTTTACTTGATAAGTTCTATCTGAGTTCATAAAAGAGTAATTGCTATCAACCTACGAGCCTCTTCTAAGTGAAGCAATTTCTTTTGTAGAGTACAAGTTGCAGTGTCTATTTGACCAACTAATTTGACAAGAAAAATTCAAAAGATATACAAAAGTCTTAAAAATGAGGCAGCTTCAGATCCAGTTTAAGTTGAATCACCACGTGAAATAGCTTTAAAAATTTCTATTAAATCTATACAATTTGAAAGGACAGGCAAAAGTGACATACCTTACTGGCCATCTTTTTGAACGTAATGGAAATTCTTAAGTTACACTACAGACATTTGGTAGTTACCTGGACCTAATAGATGCCCACTTGCAATTATAAAGTTTTGAATTTTGAATTTATTATTGTACAAGGAAACGGTAGTGTTCTGCAACATTCGTCGACAAATTATTGCGTACGAATAATTTTAAGACACATGACAATTTTGGAGGGACAAAATAGCCCTTTGCCCCCCTGGGTAAACTTTGGGTGGGCAAAAGTAGCATTTACCCCCCGGAGTCGGCGCCAATGCTTGTGTGAAATAATGATAGAGTAGAACTTATTAAAAAGGATTTAATTTCATGCAATTTTATAAGGTTCAAATATATTTAAATAAGCTGTCCTAAAACAGTACGAATCGTGTCTCACAGAAACTGTATTTAGGCCTACGGAACAAAACAATTATGAAGATATATCAGATGCGACCACTTAATGAGTTACTTTCATAGAAATCAATTTGTTTATAACTTAACCCACTGCAGAATGAGAATATGGACCTGACTGCAGATAGATTTAAAATGTTTGAAATAAATGCAGATACTCCTGTCTGGCGAAGAAGACAGAACTAATCCCGAATACAAACTTGTCCTGAACTCACAGGAGAATACTGAGCACAGT
The DNA here is from genome assembly GCA_002778355.1 of Clitarchus hookeri. Taxonomy (NCBI): domain Eukaryota; kingdom Metazoa; phylum Arthropoda; class Insecta; order Phasmatodea; family Phasmatidae; genus Clitarchus; species Clitarchus hookeri. The sequence continues at coordinate 144,265 of NQII01001574.1, forward strand.
GAAACAACGTCAATATCCTGAAGTGTCGCAAGTTCACTCTTGACAAATGTTTCCTTCGATAAACAACTTGGTATAAATGCTAAACAACTTGGTATAAATGCTAAACAACTTGGTATAAATGCTAAACAACTTCTGGATACATTTCCACGCGTGAACCACGCTGTAGTGTCCATGATCGCTCCTCCGTTTTCTCTAACAATTTCCTATCTTAAATCTTACGTCCTGTGCTGGCCACTCTCTCCAGCCATTATTTTCTAAANCCGTTTTCTCTAACAATTTCCTATCTTAAATCTTACGTCCTGTGCTGGCCACTCTCTCCAGCCATTATTTTCTAAACTGGCACTTTCCAGTAATTACGCCCAACAATTCAACGCTGTGCTTTCATCTTTTTCGTCGTAGCAGGTCCGTGATCTCTACTAATGAAAGTTTACATACATCACAAAGATTATATGCCATAATCCGACTGCAGTCACTGTCAAATACAAGTAAATTTCTTTCCTTCAATCCAGTTTAAAAAAAAAATCTTTAAACAAGAAGTTACCGATATTACTAACTAACCTACTTTCCTCTACACGCGTATGCAAGATATTTTGATAAGATACGCAAAGAATTACATAAAATGTACAAGTGTATTCAAAATAAATCCAAGCAGGAGGAATTTTTCACAATAGTGATCGTTATAGTATTTCCTGAAAAGGTAAGTCTATAAAAATAAGGTTTTGGTGGCAGTATCTTCCAAAACTTTGACAGAATGAAGCTTTAATATGTGAATTTATTATGCACAGAAGTTCGTTGTCACACAAAGGTTGATTTATTACAAAAGTAGGCAAGAAACTACACAATAACACCGNATTATGCACAGAAGTTCGTTGTCACACAAAGGTTGATTTATTACAAAAGTAGGCAAGAAACTACACAATAACACCGCCACTTCAAAAGTGTAGGTAGCTTTCCGTAATACTGTTCTTATGCAGGTGTGATGGGGATCAGTTCGTAAGATACTAAGATATGATGTTTAAGTTTAAATGTCATGTGATGTCTTTCAACTTGATACACCTAATTAGTTATCAATTACCGTATTTAACACACAAATAACAACCCCCAGCATGACAAGTTAGGTTAATATCGGTTTGACTGTTCCACAGCTAACCTAATGCACCAGAAATCGTAACGAGACAAATGCTGTTAAAATAAGTAAATCACCTAATTTTAATCACTTAACTAAAATAGTATTTAACAGTTCTTTTTATATGTTTATTAGCTAGTTTCGTTTCGAAAGTTTATAGATTTTGTTAAAAAGATTGATATTCCAGGTTCCGAAATGTTAAGAAATAGTGAAAAAATATAAGAATACATTATTTTACTGTTTACCCAAGGTACTGCAAGAGTACAGACTTGGCTGAAATAAGTCTAATTTCTCCGTATAAGTATATTGCACACTAGAAATTAACATGACCACAAACATTTTAAAACATGTGCCTGATCTACTGAGATAATGTACCAAATTTGGTGGCAATCGGTTTCAGTAGTTTCTGAGATACGATCTAAAATATTGGATAATTCAGATGGCATTAGGCCCTATCTCACTAAGTGGAGGACATTAGACGAAGTGATTTATCATTTAAAATGGCCGCAATATTTGATCTATGAGTTTAAAAATTTTGTCTGAAATAGGTGAAATTTTTTAGTTAAAATGTTTANAAATGGCCGCAATATTTGATCTATGAGTTTAAAAATTTTGTCTGAAATAGGTGAAATTTTTTAGTTAAAATGTTTGTATGGCCGCCATTTGCAAAATTGTTTTTTGATATAATAAACTCATATTTATTTAGGGTGGGTTAACACAGTACTGTNTATGGCCGCCATTTGCAAAATTGTTTTTTGATATAATAAACTCATATTTATTTAGGGTGGGTTAACACAGTACTATTTGTATACTAATTTCGCGGAAATCAGTTGAGTGGTCCCCACGATATGAAGAAATGGCTTTATTATTCAGGTAATGCTGTCTTCCAAAATGAAGGATAAAGGAGGCAGTGAATCCGCATATTTAATACTCGCAACCGTTATTGTCATTCTGCCTTATTTCGTTGGNTGAAGGATAAAGGAGGCAGTGAATCCGCATATTTAATACTCGCAACCGTTATTGTCATTCTGCCTTATTTCGTTGGCAAATGGTTTAATAGTGGTGGAAGTGTTACCTAGAATATTTAATTGACAATATTTTAACGCAGTGACATATATAAACACACACAATGATTCACAGCATCCGTATCACCTGTTTTTCTCGGAAATAACACAACACTAGGGTTTGGCTAGAAAATTTTGATAACCATACCCTATATGAAGCATCAATTGGTAGTAATCCCATTCCTCTGAACCTACCAAAGGTAAAGGAATGGAGGGNATCAATTGGTAGTAATCCCATTCCTCTGAACCTACCAAAGGTAAAGGAATGGAGGGTGACCTTTTAAATTGGCATCGTTCGATAGATCGTGTAAAGGGACACAACATTTACTAAGACACCTTTTTTTCTGGCACGCATAGTTAATGCACAATATAATAAATCATCTAAGCATATGGTTTGTGACGTGCGTCGTTTACACACAATGCCAATTTATCGCAAGCGTGTTTTTTGTTCTACAGTCAAAAGGAAATCAACGAAAAATGTTTTTCTGGCATGCATAACTTGTTTACATACAATCAAAAGGACGTCGGGTGTACTGTAAATACCGGTATGGTGTGAGAGAACTACCGTGACCTGGGAACTGGGAACACTCATTCACACACAGCTCTCTTCATAAGTGTTCTAAATGTCGACCATCCTGTATCAGAAACGACTCTACTCTCCATCTTTCATTCGCGGTTGTTCGGCGGACCGCAGCACTGATGAGAGATCCACATGCTGCTCTGATTCCGTATTTCATGCAATGTAAAACGAGTGACTGACTGAATGAACAAACTTTCGATTGTCAGTTAACTTGCATGCAAAACTTACAGTTCCTGTAAGTGGTATGTGGCTTATCTGCTTGCTGCTTAGTGCTGCCTTATTTTCCGTGTTTGTTTGGAAACAGTTTAATAATGACAGTTATATTTATCCACTTACCATTGGTTGTGCGCAAACTACGCACATCAGATACACAATGTGCACCATTACTGTATTTCCTGTTGGAGTGTGAGACTCGTTTTGATACTAGCAGTGACCTGTGTGCCTTACTGCATAGACTCGTGCCGNTGAAGGATAAAGGAGGCAGTGAATCCGCATATTTAATACTCGCAACCGTTATTGTCATTCTGCCTTATTTCGTTGACAAATGGTTTAATAGTGGTGGAAGTGTTACCTAGAATATTTAATTGACAATATTTTAAAGCAGTGACATATATAAACACACACAATGATTCACAGCATCCGTATCACCTCTTTTTCTCGGAAATAACACAACACTAGGGTTTGGCTAGAAAATTTTGATAACCATACCCTATATGAAGCATCAATTGGTAGTAATCCCATTCCTCTGAACATACCAAAGGTAAAGGAATGGAGAGNCAATTGGTAGTAATCCCATTCCTCTGAACATACCAAAGGTAAAGGAATGGAGAGTGACCTTTTAAATTGGCATCGTTCGATAGATCGTGTAAAGGGACACAACATTTACTAAGACACCTTTTTTTCTGGCGCGCATAGTTAATGCACAATATAATAAATCATCTAAGCATATGGTTTGTGACGTGCGTCGTTTACACACAATGTCAATTGATCGCAAGCGTGTTTTTTGTACTACAGTCAAAAGGAAATCAACGAAACATGTTTTTCTGGCATGCATAACTTGTTTACATACAATCAAAAGGACGTCGGGTGTACTGTAAATACCGGTATGGTGTGAGAGAACTACCGTGACCTGGGAACTGGGAACACTCATTCACACACAGCACTCTTCATAAGTGTTCTAAATGTCGACCACCCTGTATCAGACACGGCTCTACTCTCCATCTTTCATTCGCGGTTGTTCGGCGGACCGCAGCACTGATGAGAGATCCACATGCTGCTATGATTCCGTATTTCATGCAATGTAAAACGAGTGACTGACTGAATGAACAAACTTTCGATTGTCAGTTAACTTGCATGCAAAACTTACAGTTCCTGTAAGTGATATGTGGCTTATCTGCTTGCTGCTTAGTGCTGCCTTAATCTCCGTGTTTGTTTGGAAACAGTTTAATAATGACAGTTATATTTATCCACTTACCATTGGTTGTGCGTAAACTATGCACGTCAGATACACAATGTACACCATTACCGNAGTTATATTTATCCACTTACCATTGGTTGTGCGCAAACTACGCACATCAGATACACAATGTGCACCATTACTGTATTTCCTGTTGGAGTGTGAGACTCGTTTTGATACTAGCAGTGACCTGTGTGCCTTACTGCATAGACTCGTGCCGAAAGACTGGTTACCAGCAAACGCGAAGAATAATGCAGCAGTACGCAGCAAGCATAAACGCCATCTACCACTTACAGGAACTGCAGGCTTTGCGTTCAAGTTAACTGACAATCGAAAGTCCATTAATTCAGACAGTTATTTATTGTACATTGCAACCATTACTTGTATGTGTTGTTTCAGTGTCAGAAAACGCCTGTCTATGGTGTTGCTTTCTGAATGGAATGCCGTTTACAAACGAAGAAGCATTTTACATGCTGGCGATACTAGGAGAATATCATCGGAACTGCAGAGCTGCTGTCCGTTTGTACGCAGAGAGATACCCACAGTGCGTCCACCACTCGTACAATGTCATCCAGAATCTTGCATGTCACGTGCGCACAACCGCGCTAGTGCAACCGACATGCAACAAACGTCGTCACATCAGACGACCTGTAAGAGACGAGCAGGCTGTTGATGTACTTGCTGCCATGGTAGTCAATCCTCATTATTCTACACGGAGGATTACCCGCGACTCAGGATTGTCTCAAAGTACAGTGTGGAGAATCCTTTCTGATAATCGTTTACATCCGTACCATGTACAGCTGTTCCAAGAACTTGGGAATAATGACTTTCCTAAGCGCATTGATTTCTGCAACTGGCACCTGAGTAAGGACCGTGCTTTCCGTTGAAGCATTTTGTGGACTGATGAGACCACATTCAAGAGTAATGGTGACGTTAACATACATAATGCTCATTACTGGTCTGCTGTCAACCCACATTGACTCCGTCAAGTGGATAACCATCTTGTGTGGGGCCTTAATACTTGGTGTGACCTTCTCGGACATCGTGTCATAGGACCATATTATTTTGAAAGGCAATTTAATGGTGCAGCTTATGCAGACTTCCTAGAGAATATTTTGTATCTGCTGATAAAGGATGTCCCTGTCGCTCTGAGATTAATACTGTGGCTTCAACAGGATGGCTGTCCTGCTCATTTTTCACGCAGAGCTCGGCTAGTTGCTGACATGTTATTCCTCAGGCGGTGGATTGGACAAATGGGTCCTATAGCTTGGCCACCACGTTCTCCAGATTTGTCCCTAAATGACTTCTTTTTGTTGGTGAGAATTAAAGACATTGTCTACTGCGTGCGTTGAACAACGAGGGAAGACATGAAAATCAGAATCAGAGCAGCATGTGGATATCTTAGCTATGCTGAGGTCCACTGAGCAACCACGAACCTAAGGAGAGCCGATTCGTGTCTGATACAGGGTGGTCAACATTTCGAACACTTATGAAGAATGATGTGAGCTAATGAGTGTTCCCATTTCGTATTTCACTGTGGTTGTCTCACATCATACCGGTATGTACATGTTTTGATAATTTGCCTTTTATTGTAGTATGAATAACTCTAGTTTTCGTTAATTTTAATTGTGCGTAAAATACGCATGTCCAAACAATATGCTTATATGATTTATTTTATTGTACGTAAACTATGCACGTTAGAAAAACAACTGCCTTTGTAAATGTCACCAGAAACAAACGGCTTTAGTACTGTGAGCTTATTAATGTTTGATACATGTTGTTTACAGTAGGTATATAAAATCTCCACCATCGTCTGTGCAGTGGGAACAGCAGCATATAATACACGCATGCAGGTAGTATTGCCTACATACTAGGAACTGTTTCGCTACAGACGAAGCTTTGTGTACGTTTTACATGATAACTGTGAGTCCTGGACAGTTCTAACAAGAGGGTCATTTTTATTAATTTAAATAATATTGCTCAATAAACCAGCATCAAACGTTTATATTTCCTAATATTAAAAAAGTTGTATGCAAGTTTGAAAACTCTATTTTCGCATGCTCATCTCCCATCATATTCAGTGCAAGTAAAAAGAGACCCGTATATATCCCACTTAATTTTGCATAAAGAATCACCTCACAAAATTTGACGGTCAAATTTAGCCGCAATATGTATACGTATAGTATATAACGCATGTTTTGGAGGTAAAATGTAATAATTGCGTAGTTGCCACAGTCCCGTTTGTACTGAAAACACGAGTCCAAAAAATATATAACACTATTACATCTATGCTTATAAAATCCAATAAACTGATGGATGAATTCACAGTCAGTAATTGTGAGATATTCGAATCTGTATTGTAACGTTGAGACGAACAACATTTTTTTTTTTTAGATTATTGATTTGACTCTATTTCTAACACGATCTTCTCGACATTTACGGATATTGTGTGAAGTAGATTTCTGTAACAGAATCAGTTGTGTAGCATACAAATTAATTATACCTATTGGTGCTTCCAAATTTCTATTTGCGACATTGCCCATAATGTGGTTCTCTTTTTGCTTCGCGTCATTTCATGAGACTTGCCAGTTTTCTCAGTCTTAAGAATAGAAATCTAAATGAGAACTTAAAAAAAACTGCTTCTTTCTTTATTATCGTCACACTCCCATAATGTTGGCAGTTACTGGAAAAAAGTGGTTATGTTTAAAATTTGTGGACGCCGAATTAATTTAATTTCTGTTTCTTTGTATAAAAGAGTAATAATCATTGCATTATTACATACTAAAGTGTTCAGCAATTTCATTGTAACACTTGATCGTCCCAGGTGCAAGTCATCGAGTATATTGCAATGTTACATTTACATAAAACGGATTTATAAATAATCGAAGTATAGCTGTGTCGGGAACACTGTCGTGGGTTTTACGTGAATACGTCTGAATTAGCGGGTAATAAAGGACGCCCCACTCCAAGTCGAACACAGGTTTTTGTTAATTATTTCAACGATGATGAAAATATTGCAACGAATTTTTTAACAAACCTGCCTTGCTTTGTATTAAATATGATGAAATCCGCGTCCAAACAACACTGAAATCTAAGCTCCATATTGAAGATGTTGCAAAGACATAGGATTGTGAAATGCACGTGGGACTGCGTCATTCCGTTTTTGACTGCCACGTGAAGTGTCTGCCCGCTATTGTTTTGTCTCGTAGCCGCCATTGTGTCGCTAGTCAGTCCGGTGTGGTGCAGATATCAGTAGGAAGCTATTTTTGTGCCTCGTGGCTGGAAGTGGGTGTTAAATTGCATGTGGTGATAGTGTGGGTGTTATTGATAACAGATTAGGGAAGAAATATCTCGATGTACTGTAGAGCAGCGTGTATTCCTTGTTCGGATATAATGGAAAACAGACCCGAATAAGGCATGTCAACAGATGTTCCAGGAAAGGTTTGAAGGCAGACATGCACCGATTAAATATACCATTTGGGCCATGGTAAAGAAACTAGAAATCAAGGGAACATTATTGGACACGAATTAAGAGGACGACTAAAGATGCCACAGGAAACTGTCGAGGATGTAAGGTTCCAACAACTGGTCTCTCCAAAGGAGTCACTGCGGTGACTTTCTCAGTAAACCGGATTGTCAAAAAGTATTTGTCATCAAAAGTCAACCTCTAGGTGCACCGTTTCTCCATCCTTCACGAACTCAAGGAAACTGACAGCGAAACATGTTACATACAGTCGCTGGTTGCAGACTCTCGCCCATGCAAATCCGAGTAATCTGGATTATTCATTTTATTGATGAAGCTTGGTTTCACATACCATGTTATACATATACATTAGCAAAGTTCCCGTTTTTGGGACAGTGAAAATTCCCATGTGGTGCATCCAGAACCTTTCTATTCATTAAAGTGTGGTGTTTGGTGTACAATTTCCTGCCGGCGCATAATTGGTCCACACTTTGACATTTGGAGCATTGAGTTCAGTGTTGTTTGGACGCGGATGGCCACTTCCAGCACTTGTTATGATGTCATCACCTTTCACACAAAGCCTTGTAAGTCTGTTGAATATTTCGTTATAATATTTTCATTACTGTTAAAGTTTTTTACGAAAAACTGGGTTCGGCATGAAGTAGGATAATCTGTATTTTCTTTGGGATATAGCAATGAAATTAAAGTAAATACATCACACTTGACTTTTATAGCTCAAATCGACAGATCTAGACGAGATATCTTGTTTGGCGCCATATTCAGCGTGCTATCCCCACCCGCACCTCATGCATGCGTGGCGCCAAAGGAATCGCCCTGCAAACGATACATCGGCGTTTCCGTTCAGGTACCCGATGTGTTGGTCTGATTTTAAAGACGCGTTTAGTATATTTAGAACAACATTTCAATCCAGATTGAACTTGGAGTGGACTGAAGAATCCAAATTGAAACTTTACTTTAAACACAACCGGACTAGACAGAAGTAGGGGTGGAGTGAATAATACACACTAGTCAGAAAAGTGGACTAGAGTGTACAGTTCGGATTGAAAATTGACTCTAATTACTGCCAATAGGAGTGAACTGAGAGTGAGAGCAAAACAAATGCCACCATTTTGTAATTGTGTTGTTCACAGATTTGCACTTACGGAGTGTACAGTGGCCTACTACACGCATTATAGCCGCTCACTAGGCAATGACCGCCACTCGCCGCAGAGCTTCCTTGCCAGGCACAATATCGTCACTCTTCGGCACCCGCACATTGGTCCAGTCTTTCTGTGTGGACATCAGGCGACATGAGCTCACGTCTGTACAGCAACTGCGTAGATAAACTGTACCTGTATGTCAAATTTATTCCAATATTCCAAGAATAAAGTGTAACTGGGAAAAAAAACATCACGTAAGTAGATAAAAGCAATTTATTTTAGACTATTTACACGTTTTTTTTTTGTGTTCTTGCCCTCTTCGCGTATGAACTAACCCTTGAGTGTCTAGTTGATAGATACTCCAGATGGCATTGCAATGCCGTTGATTTCATCTANCTGAGAGTGAGAGCAAAACAAATGCCACCATTTTGTAATTGTGTTGTTCACAGATTTGCACTTACGGAGTGTACATTGGCCTACTACACGCATTATAGCCGCTCACTAGGCAATGACCGCCACTCGCCGCAGAGCTTCCTTGCCAGGCACAATATCGTCACTCTTCGGCACCCGCACATTGGTCCAGTCTTTCTGTGTGGACATCAGGCGACATGAGCTCACGTCTGTACAGCAACTGCGTAGATAAACTGCACCTGTATGTCAAATTTATTCCAATATTCCAAGAATAAAGTGTAACTGGGAAAAAAAACATCACGTAAGTAGATAAAAGCAATTTATTTTAGACTATTTACACGTTTTTTTTGTGTTCTTGCCCTCCTCGCGTATGAACTAACCCTTGAGTGTCTAGTTGATAGATACTCCAGATGGCATTGCAATGCCGTTGATTTCATCTANTCGCGTATGAACTAACCCTTGAGTGTCTAGTTGATAGATACTCCAGATGGCATTGCAATGCCGTTGATTTCATCTAGTCCCATTTTATTAAGCGTGTGACGAAAACTATAACCATCTCTTATACAAACAACATGCTTTGAAAATGTCCGCAGGAAATTCCACGCAAAGCATTTAAGAAGTGACGCAATATTCGCTACTTATTAGTTAATATTCCATAAGAGAATGAATACAACGCATAGATCGACATAACGTACACGTTCTTTTTATTTATGTTTATCTATTTTTATTGATTTATTTTATTTATCAAAAATCTGAATATTTTTTTTGAAAATGACCGTAACATATGTTCCGAAAGACAAAATGCCTTATCTCCAACAAATGAATTGTTTACATGAACAGAATGTCTCAACACTGAATTTGGTGGTGTAATGTCGAGAGTTTAGTTTTTGCATTTATTTTAATAGTTTGCTTTCGCTGTATATGATAGACTCTGATGCTTTTCCATATGTCCCCACATCTACAAATATAAACCTATAATTTACATCACAAACAGCAAGCAGCATAAGAGAAGAAAATGTTTATATGTAGTTAACATATCAGGATCCACTTTTTAGTGACTTTATTAAAGTAATATCTTTACAGTCAATGGCACCTAAACAATTATGAAAGTTGCAATGTTATTCAAATCCACAAGCAATTTTAATTAATGCATCCTTAGTTGGCTTTGGAACGCAGATGTTTTTCATGTGGTTCTAAATTACTTACCATGTCTCTTTTACAATCACTCTCGTAGTAAACGTACTAGATCGGTAACACAAGTTAAAGTCAGTAAACGAACATCCGATTGCTAGTTGCCTGAAAAAAACGAAGAAATACTGGGATAGTGTTGTAGGTAATGACATTGTGTTTTTTAAGGTGTAACTTAAAAGGTCTTATAATAACGATTGAAGGCAATTTTCGTTTCACAAATTGGTGCAAGAGATACTGTTTCTCTCTGTGTGTTTGTTTAGGTGGACGTTATTTGCAAAACATTAACCCTTAACTTAAATAGCCACACAAACCAAGATTACAAAAATTGATAATCAATCAAAATTATGTTCAAAATTATTGTAGAAATAATATTCTGAGAATCAGCACTAAACAAATAAGGAGCTCTTTCTTAATACAGCGTACAACAGGAAAATAAAACCACCATGATAGTTTGCTTGTACCTGCTGTCTTCATGATCCCCTTCACTTCCTGTTTAATCCTCCATATAACATTTGTTTTTCTGTGAAGCAGAAGTTGTAAGATCATCAGTGTTTAGAGCTGACGATCGTAGATGAAAATGCACATGAAGACATTGGTAATGTTCAGGACTATGATGAGGATTTTTCCAATGCACTCACACACCCCTCCGACACATATGCTGCAATGTGCGACACGAAGAAAGCAGAAGACGCTGAGAATGCTTGCTACCTATTTTCCGAAGACATTAATGAAATTGTTTATAGACTCATATATTTGATTGACCTTAAAAAACGTGGGCATATCCGATGCATTGTTGAGATATCGTCAATCATTAGTAAACTGAAGGAACGGGGTTATACACAGAGGTGACAAAAGTCATGGGATAGCAATATGCAAATATACAGATGGCAGTAGTATCGCGTACAAAATGTATAAATGGACAGTGCACTGGTTGGGCTTTCATTTGGAGTCAAGTGATTCATGTAAAAAGGTTTCTGAAGTGATTATGGCCNGTGATTATGGCCGCACGACGGGAATTAATAGACTTTGAACGCGGAATGGTAGTTGGAGCTAGACGCATGGGACATTCCATTTCGGAAATGGTTAGGGAATTCAACATTCCGAGATCCACAGTGTCAAGAGTGTGCCGAGAATACCTAATTTCAGGCATAACCTTCCACTATGGACAACGCAGTGGCCGACCGCCTGCACTTAATGACCGAGACCAACGACGTGTGCGCAGAATGGTCAGTGTTAACAGAAAAGCAAAACTGCGTGAAATAACCGCAGGAATCAATGTGGGACGTATGACGGACGTGTCCGTTAGGACAGTGCGGCGAACTTTGGCTGTACTGGGCTATGCCAGCAGAAGACCGACTCGAGTGGCTTTACTAACAGCACGACATCGCCTGCAGTGCCTCTCCTGGGCTCGTGACCATATTGGTTGGACCCTAGACGACTGGAAAACTATGGCTTAGTCAGATGAGTCCCAATTTTAGTTGGTAAGAGCTGATGGTAGGGTTCGAGTATGGCGCAGACCCCACGAATTCATGGACCCAAGTTGTCAACAAGGAACTGTGCAAGCTAGTGGTGGCTCCATAATGGTGTGGGCTGTTTTTACATGGAATGGACTGGGTCCTCTGTTCCAACTGAACCAATCATTGACCGGAAAGGGTTATGTTCAGCTACTTGGAGACCACTTGCAGCCATTCATGGACTTCATGTGCCCAAACAACGATGGAATTTTTATAGATGACAATGCGCCATGTCACCGGGCCACAACTGTTCGCAATTGGTTTGAAGCACATTCTAGACAATTCCAGGGAATGATTTGGCCACCAAGTTCGCCCGACATGAATCCTATTGAACATTTATTGGACATAATCGAGAAGTCAGTTCGTGCACAAACTCCTGCACCGGCAACACTTTGGCAATTACGGACGTCTATAGAGGCAGCATCTCAATATTTCTGCCGGGGACTTCCAACGACTTGTTGAGTCCATGCACGTCGAGTTGCTGCACTTCGCCGGGCAAAGGAGGTCCTACACGATATTCGGAGGTATCCCATGACTTTTGTCTCATCAGTGTATAGCATGAGACTGATGGCTACTATCCATGTTCTGCAAACATCTGAGAAATGTAAAGATTGAATGTACAAAATAATGAGAAAGATGAAATTATATAATAAGTAAATAAATTAGATTTATTTATACATTGTAATGTGTGTTCAATTTATTATACAGTCCCTTCTGCTTCTCTGAAAGAGACAGTGGGTGAATGCCTTCAGCTCACCTGGCAGCTGAATCGAAAAATTAACGCCACCTATGTGTTGAAAATAGAATCCAACATGGAGGGCGCCAAAAGCATAACCTATACTTAAAAAAATGCATATATAGCTACTGCCTGGTGACTAAATCGACAACTCGTCTGGTGAGTGAATTAATACACTAGCATCACCTATATGAAGAAAGCATATGAAATCCAAGATGGCATCCTCCAGCAATGTATAAAAAAATGACAAACTAAAAAATCATGATGGCGTCGTCCAGCAATGTTTACACAAATGACAAATGAAAAACCAATATGGCAGACACTGCTCTGCACTCGAGAAGCGAGCCTCCCAAATCACCCCGAATTGGCTGAAAATTACCTTTCTGCGACTCGTTTTTGCAAGCTGGAGGCTCGTTGATTTTTTAAGGGGAAAACGGAAATTTTTTTAGGGGAAAAAGGGAAAGTTTTATGGTAAATGGCCGGCAGGGACCAGAANTTTCTAAATATATATATATATATATATATATATATATATATATATTTTTTGGAATTTTTGAGTTTTCAACGTTAAAGGTCATCGAGGACGAGGTCAAAGGTCATTGTGGTCAAGGTAAAATGCCACTGTGTCAAGGTCAAAGGTCGAGATCACCTGGATCCAAGATGGCCACCGGCCGACCGTTATGACAGAGCATGACGCCAGACGCCGTTGCCTCAAAGTCCCCTTTTACCCTCAACTATTATCACTTCAGGGATAATTGTTAAATTCTATGTCTCAAAACAATATGGAACTTTTAATATATAAAATCGGCTCTCAAGACCCCGATGTTAAGAGCAGCCCAAATCTCTTCACTCACTCACTTACTTTAATATATAAAACAAATATGAAAGGAAATTAGAAACGAATAAATCAATACTAACCAAAACCCTTTAAAATATCAGATTCATCTACCTCCGAATTTGTTTACGGTTGTAAAGTTCTTATTGTACGCAGGATACCGTGACATATTTGGAAAGTTATCTTTTTATCATTTTGATATACATACGACTCATAACGATGTACATAGTTGCAAAAATAACTAGTTTTAATTTGGTATTCCCAATTACGATCTTTGCACCAAAATGTAAAACTACACATACAGAGCATGACACAGATGTAAAATAGCTGACACTAATGGTAAAATTACCTGGTAAATCAATGGAAAAAGTTCAGAAATGTTGTATTTATAATACAGAGCATGTGTGATTATACTTTTGTGTAAGTGAAAAAAGACATATACGATGTGGTGGAATTGCAATAGCTATGTATGTGTAAATTTACTTGCTATAAAGAAAAAATTAAAGAATATTGCTGTTTATTTTCTGCTACGTAGCAATTGTAATTTCAGACCATTCTATGTAAAATTAGTAGCAGAATGTACATATTATTTTATTAATTTTTAGTATAAATTTGCTTACACGCAGAGTAAAAGAACATTGATATAAAGGTGTAAAAATGCACTGACTTCTGTGGTGATTCTGCTGCCACGTACATTTGTGTAAAATTACACAACTTTTTACGGTGTACAGTCTTATGTGGTAGTCGGGAACATGATAAAAATTAAGTCATTATAACCGACAAGTTAGCATAATGGCTTTATTGAGAAAATCAGATAAATTACATTAATTACCTACGGAGAAATTCTAGTTATTTTAGAAGAGTCAAAATGCCAATAATGTCTGCTGGCTTGTTATAAGTATCTGAAGCAGCATGGAAATACCTTGGTTTTATAGTGGTAAGTGATGTACATCTGAAATTACAACTACTTAATGCCGATGTCATATTAGGGCACCAAGCTTCCAAGGCTAACTGATGCTGGCAACTGACGTTACAAAATTAGTTTATTCCGAATTAAGTTTTATAAGAAATGAACACCCTCATGAAAATATTGACGATGTCACCAATTAGTCATAATAAATTAATCTTCTTCCTATATTTCTACCAACAAGACTTGCCGGCACTGCTGGGTATTATACACCAATTTCATGTGTACCTCACAACACTTTGGACAATTTTTCTGTTGAATGTGCACCTGGTAGTTTGAAGGAAAGGTTTGATCAAAGAGGACTCAATGAAGATGGAACCCATAGAAAAGTTAAAGACAAGTAGTGCTGTTGAAATGGTAGTCGCTGAAACTGTACTGAGAGATTTGGAAAATTATCTTGAAAAGGACACTATCTCTACGTCTAGATCTAAATATGTTCTTAGCAAAATACAGGAGTTCGAAAACAAGCATCAAAAGAGCCTTAGCTGTCTTTAGAAGATTGCCACCATAGTTATGTTACGTATTAAGTCATCTTGCTTCGGCAATATAGACAAACATTAATTTAAGGGTTTTTTTTTATTTCCCCGCCATTGTATATCCATGGAAACATTTTTTTTTTTTTCAAAACAGATTGTTGCTAAATAAATTTCCTCTTTTAAATTTCCCAGTAAACAATTTGAAATTTGTCTTTTTATAATGATAGTCTCTCTTTAAAGAAAAATATCGATTATTAGTGTATCTTTGTTTTTCGGGTCAGTCTTCAAAATATTACGTTAATATTAAGAATACTTCTTCCGATACCTAGCTCCTCTTGTAAGGTATAGCGCTCTTAGGTTTAGAGGCCAAATACATACCTCCCCAATAACATGACCGAGAAAAGACTTAATCAAGCAATGTGTTTCACAAACACAAGGACGATTTGGAAAGTTTGTGACACAACTTAAAAAATTGGTTTTCTCAAATGTAAAATGAAAGAAGATATAGTACGATCGAGAAAAGACTCAATCACGTACCTGTGTGGCACAAACACAAAGACGATTTACAAAGTTTGTAACATATAATAAAACATTTGTATTCTCAAATGAAAAATATGTCATGATTTTTAGTGTCTCACAAACACAAAGACGATTTAGAAAGTAGTAACATAGTTAAAAAACTGTTCTCTAAAATGAAAAGTTTGTGAAGATTACTTTGTGTATTAAAAAAAACAAGGGTCCATGTAATACAAAAAAATCTTATCCTATTTAATACATACATTGCCCCCTTCCCTCAGCATATAATTACTGCTATTGTGCATGGCAATGGTTATATACATGGGGGTAATAATAAGCTAAGAATTAAGTATGGTGTGAAAATGGCCTAAGTCAAGCAGACACTTCACATGCCCGTTATAAGTGCCTATCCAGTGAGATATATACCACTGCTCGATTTATTGTATTCATGTTCCTTTCATGTAAAGTTTCATTAAACCAAAGACTTAACTCTTTGTAGTCTGCAACCATCCAGTCAATGAAAACTATCAAGAAGATCACCAAGTCGCTGAACAAGATCGACATTTGTTGCGATTTGAGGTTAAGCGTTTCACTTCAGCACTACGTAAAGACATCGAGGTTAACTTATCTGATGTCGGAATGTGTATTCTGTTGCCCGACGCCTGAGCCACAGCAATGGAGCAGAAAAACTGATCACATTTCACTGAATTAAATTGATTTGCTATCAACGAGATAATGGCAGTAAATGAACTGGTATTAATAACGACAGTAGATTTTTTTACGAAATGGTTACGTTCCCCGTTTTAGTCTACAACTAATAATAATTTACTTGCAGTAATGGGATAAAATTTTACTTACACCATTATGGGCTACGTCAGGATATCTATGTAACTTTACAAATAAGTATTCTTGAATAATTTTATTGGAGAATATAAAGGAAATGTGACTTTTAAATGTGACTTTCCTTGAATTTTCGTAAAATATATTTTGGTAATGATATCTCAAACATATTTAACACAGTAAATTTGTACTTATTTTGTTTCCATTTGGGTTTTGTTTATTTTACGCATGTGTCAAAAATAAACAGAATTTTTTTATTTACTGTAAACAATTTAACATTTAATATTCAATATTTATAAACAATTCAACAAAAATATAAAATAATAAATATTTTGCTATTTAACACTCTAAAATTAAAAATTGAATCTGGTATACTTAATTTTATATAACTTCCCTAAATTTTGACAGTTCTAGAAATGTATCGTGGCAACCATGTACCCTTCCGCCACAGCTGTTCTGTCTATCAAGAAAACAAAGCGTGTAAGCAAATGCTATGATAAATATAGGTTACCATTCCCGCTTACTTAATTTTCTGTTATGGCCAAGCTATACTGCTGGGGCTCTGTTTATTTTATTACCGGTGGATGGGGTTGGGAGAAACTTTAGTTTAACGTCTTTCATGAGACGGCTTTGTTTTGCAGCACGTATGAGACGGTATAATTTTGAATTACATACGTATTGTTTTAATGGAGCAGTAGAAAATTTTGTTGGTACGGAAGTAGCATTCAAATTATTATATCCTGTAAAGTTTTAACCATGCCGAAAGCAGAAAACGTGATCATTATTATGTTGTTCGTACCGATAAGAATAATAAACACATTCCGTATGTACGTAAATATTTTTGGTGAAGTTAACCTTACACTTATTGGATTTTCCCTATAATAAGCGTGTAATTTTTACACTGAATTTTTAGGCCACGTAAATTTCAAACATTCTAATAATCGTTTAGAAATACATTATTTACGAAACACTTTGGTTTACGGTTCGTATTTCCTGTTTGCAACGCCTGAACACACGTTGTTATGTGGCAATCCTTGGACACGTTTGTCTGCCACTGACATAAAATAATTTTACAGAATCATTCAGTATATACGACGCTTCTTCGCCGGTTTCCTGAAACTAGTAAACTGCGGAATGAAAATACACGTTGGCGCTTCATAACACATTACGGTAGCGAGACCCGCGGAACAAGCCATACACGTGTCGATAATATTACATTTCACGCAAGAAAACTCACTACAAAGGCACCTCTACAACGAACTATATATACTTCATGAAATTAAATACAAAAATTGGTAATTAGTGACAAAATATTCCAATAACACAAATAAGGTACTCGCATAAACGTGACGGAAAAATATCGCATGCACAATGGCGTTCACAGCTGGATATGTTTCACTGGCCGTAACCGTCCATATGCTCCGCCATAAATTGCTAAACATATGTTTTAACCAATTTAATAAAAGCCCAAAGAAATTGTACATTACTTTAAGAGCATATTTAAACCACAAATGTTGTAAGTATAATTTCAGTTTTGAATTACAACCTTTAATTCTAAGTAGGCCTACTATTTTCTTCCATGATGATCATCGATATCGCCAACATAACAAAATACACCCCGCAACAAATAATCAGCGGATACAATACTTTGCAAACGAGATCATTGGCTGTTTACATAGTGTGTAGTAGGTTGGTCACATTGTCTGTCAAACTTTAATGTACTTATATAAAATGCAGTAAACTTACAAGTTACCATTATAAATCATCCTCAATAATTTATCTTTCTTCAAAATATTACCCAGCAAATTCCTTTTCCTATGCCATGGGTCAAATTACAGTATTTTTCCTATACTTTTTCTACTACCTCCATATAATAGTAAAACTGTTTTCCTTTTTTTTTTCTAACCATCCACACGCCTTCTCCTCGTTTCTTGTCATCATTGTAAACAACTTTTATCTGTAGAACTCAAGCTTTCACGGGAATTCTGTTCATCTTCCCAAAAACAAATTCTCAAATCCTTTGTCTACTGTCATAGTTCTAATTTACCTCTCGAATCGTAATATTTATTTCTATGTAATTGAATATTATCTCCTTTCAAGTACCTCCTTAGCCATCAAATTTTATCTGTCTTCCCCAATGTTTTTTTATTTGAGTTAGTTCATATCCCACATTGGTCGGTTCCTTTAATTAAAGTATGATTTGAACCCTTCGTTGGTTATATGTACTCTGCAGACATCTCGTAGTTTATTTTTCACCGCTTACAAACCTGCGTCTACACTTATATCCAAATAATAGTTTCCTCGATGCCATTACTTCTTATCGGGTCTAATGAACGCCTAGCATATTCAATACATAAGCACTCAGTAGTTATTATTTAGGCCGAAGGCGGGGTATGGTGCAGGACTTCAAGACTCGAAACTATTAAAATATTTTTTCCCGCCTCGGACTGAACACACAATCTGGTGGTTTTCCCGAGTGTTGCGCGAATGTCTGGAAATATTATGAAGTGTAAATAAATACACATTTAAGTGCATGAAAACAAAATAAATAATAAAGAGGAATCGCCAATTTGAAACCATTTCAAGAAATCATTGAAAGAAACAAGCAAAATAAAAATCCTGATGTTCAAACTCTGGAATATTAACGGACAACATAAATGTAGTAATTTCGAAGGAGAAAATTCTTTTTTGCATAGTGAGTGGGATGTTACAACACAAACTATTTTACTGCTTCCTCGGATCGACATGGATTCAAACGTAAATAAAACCCTGATTAAGTACTACTTTCAGGCTATTCTTCCGCCTCATGAAAACAAGCTTTACGAAGTATAACAAATTACACCGAAGGGACAACGCACTGCATTTGCACGCACTCAATTTAATAATATTTTGCATTAGTATTATTTCAGACTAGGCATTATGAACACTCGTATTTCACCTCTGTTTTAATTCACATTAATAATAAATTAAAGATTATATTAAAGAGTAAATTATAAATTTAACAAAAATTAAGATATTTTTATATTTAAAGAAGTGTAAGACGCTTGTGATATAAACAACTAATAACGTCATGCATGGCATGATTTATTTAAAGTCTAGAATTAAAAAGTGTGACGATACTGCGAGTTCGCAGCGATTACGAACAGCAATCCTTTATATCATAATCTGACATTGGTTTCTTATGTTTTACCAATTTTCCATTAATAATAAGTGATTTAATGGTGACCTATTTGTGATTATTAATATTGCATCGCATTACTTTATATGCACGGCTACTAGCCATTACGTTGTTAGGTTGAGATCATGACGTTTAGAAGATATGCTATGCGTAGAAAGATAAGATAGGCCAAGAACCGGTAATCAATATGCATGAATCAACTGCGTACATATATCGTGTTTAAGACCCAAACACTTTTTATACAGTTTTTGTTTTATGCTAAGAAAGAAAGGAAAGGTTTTCAATTTATTATTTTTTAACGTTAACGCTCTGAGGATTAAACAATCAAAATACTTTATTAGCTTAAAGTTCTAAGTTCCTCATACATTTATTAATCTGGAAGATCCTCAAAACTTAGACGAACCAAATAATTGCACCTGTTATTTTAGTGCCCCTCTAGTTCGTTGCTTCTCACGTTTCTTCAATGAAGATAGATTTCAAACACGCAAGTCTGTACGTAAGAAGGTACCGCCAATTTAAATTGTCCTAGCCAAGCAATTGAGTATAAATAATTGCAGAAGTGTCCTCGTTCTTCATTTTGAATAAATTTTCGATAGGTGTTCGTACGCTTAAAAGTAGTAACGAGCTAATACTAATAAAGTGTATGGGAGAAAAGAGCGCATGTGAATCCTCCTGACATTTGAGAGGAGCGTGTAAGTCACCTGCGAGGTATTCAGAACGTAAAGAGCTTTCACCGCGAGGTATTTAATAAACGCTCCAAGCTCTCAGTATGGGCCGTCACGGATGCAAGAATGTCCGCGCGCCACTTTCATCTCTGTTCACTGCCTTGGTCCTCTGTAGGATGCGAGTCGCACTGCGTAGAGAGCTTCTTCCAACGACAACCTTGCTGACTCGCAAGTAGCATCCGCATGGTGTTCCCGCCTTTCAAACAACACAGCTATACAAGAGGCCCGAATACCTTCTAGTCCGTAGACCACCACAGTTATCAGGCTCTCACACATTCCCTACCGACTACTCATAACACCTTAAAGCATTATCACACACAAACACAGACACTACTGCCTACCATGCATTACGCTACCAACGATGTGCACATGCAGTCGAAAGCGACTTGCGTCCTAGGCTTGTCATGAGCTCATGTCAACCGGATAAGGCCCTCTAGCAGCTATGGCGAACTACTGGTCACCGCGGCAGGCTCTCGTGGGACAGCATTGCAAACAAAGAGCGGAAAATGTGTCTCATTCAGCAAAGAAATACATAGCTCACGACACTTTAGAAGACAATAAAATGACTCATAAACCTCAAGAAGGAAGCGCATCGACGGCAGTCGTGTTGTGTGGTGTGGTGCATTATGTAACCTATGAAAAAATGTAGTCGCTCGAGCATGTGGCTACAGCATGCTGTCTGGTGCACCTCCTGTGTCCGTAGCGACCTCAGATTCATAACCAATACCGCTACAAATCTAGTCATTTGTTTGTTTCCTATAAGAGGGTACGGGAGTGGGTTGCACAGTTGCGCACTCACCTCTCTACCAGAGATTGGTATTTCTATCCCACGTTATATCAAAATAAGAACCGAAAGCGACGAAAAGGAAGAAAGACCTCCCCCCCCCACAATATTTTCGTGTAGTTTTTTAAAACATTTTAAATAATGAAAACCCTTGAGAATTTCCCCCGCGTGCCTTGGTACATGGAGCTCATTCGTGAGACCCACTTATATCCCATCCCTGCCTCAGACCTGCGACTCATTTTATAGACTAAAGTGAGTTAGGAAAGTAGTAACAAAAAATTGCCTTTGAAACAAGGTCAATCTGGATGAGGTGAAAGAAGGCAGGCTAACCTACCCGAGGGACAGACCTATCCCCATCAGTCTGAAAAATGGGTGAGGTTAGAAGAGGGGGTAGGGTAGAGAAGCGACGGAATGTTGTAGTGGAGTAAACGGGAATACCCCGAGAAAATCCACTAGTTATCAACAGGGTCAACCACACTTCCCACGTGAAGAAAATCCCGATGGGGTACTGGCTTGCTAAATATGCGTTTATCGAGACAATAGAAATATGTAACAATATGTATTTGATAACCACAAAACTGGCGCAGTCGTAATATCAGACATCTAGCAGTAGCCGTTAAAGAAACTGAAGTACACTCGTCAACAAAATAGTTGCACCCACAAGGAAGTGTTGGATTGCAAGGATCTTCGGAAGAAAGACAAGATTCACCAAGAAAAATAAATTTTTATAAATGGAGACTGGTATGACTACCATTCATTGCGTTACACGTAGTTCTCTCAGAATGGCTTTGGGTCGCCAAGTTTGCGAACACATTCTGCCAGACAATGTATAAGGAGGTCCCTAATGGTGTCCTACGAGTATCGGTTTCATGCAGCTTGAAAATTCCATCACAGTCCTTGCAGAGGGGGGTCGTGGTAGAGCGGCCAATATCATCCCACACCTTTTCAGTTGAGGATAGGTCCAGCGATGCGACTGGCCTTAACAGAGTATTCGTACCTTCGAGGCATGCCCTTGAGACGGCAGTGGTATGAGAACGAGCGTTGTCTTGTTGGAATAGAGCACTGGTATGGGAGTTCACAAACGGCAGGGCCACTGGTTGCATGACCTCACAGGAGGCTGCAGGGTTGGCATCGCTGCTCGCTTAATGATCATAATCCGGCCGGTTGGGTACTCCAGGCATGTCGGACAATCTATTTGTTCTCCCTCGTTGTGATATGTGTTGGTGTCCCAGACCTGCGCGTGTGGTGCGCGTGCCTTCCTCTATCCCANAGGCATGTCGGACAATCTATTTGTTCTCCCTCGTTGTGATATGTGTTGGTGTCCCAGACCTGCGTGTGGGGTGCGCGTGCCTTCCTCTATCCTATGGCGCCAATAGCGTACTACGATAACATCCGGTATAGAATGATTGTCCTACTTGCCGCAGCCCTACGATGTGACTCCACTAGAACATGTTCAGCTGTTCGAAGTGTTGTCGGACTCGTCTCCGAGGCATACTACACTTTGAAGGGAGCTTCCGACAATGCAGGACCAGTCAGAATGGAAAGCATGCACACCGGGACAAAATTACATAAAGTCCAGCAGGTACAGCAATAATGCCCGCCCGCTGCTGACGGCTTCTGTGCGACCGAGTGTGAAACGTGAATCATCTTCATGCCTCACTGTGTCAAACCTACACACTACGTGTTATTTATGTAGGTTTCTTTATTGGGGTTGCAACTATTTTTTCATCGATGTGCATAAAGCTTTCAGAAAGGAGCCAGGTAGCCTTGCAGTTTTTTACAAAAAGTACCAACCAGAAGTTAAGTGCCTGCATACTAGCAATGGCCAATGTAGCGCTACATTATATGCCTTTACGATGTCTCGAACCCTTATGATAAAACAGCAGTAGAGAGAGAGAGAAAGAGAGAAAGAGAGAGAGAGAGAGAGAGTGATTCGTAACTACCTTTATAGCAATCTGTGGAAAAATTTATTTTTCTTTAGAAATGCGGCAAATGCATATTTATAAAAAAATTATATGAATAATTATATTATATAGTGTACTACCTAAACGATTTTATATTTATTGTATATATATGTATAGTTACAAAACGCCAAAGGTTCGTATCAAAGTTCGTGAAGGCTGGAGGTCTTAAAAATAAGAGAACTAAAATTGATTTTTAGTTTATTTCGACAGCTATTATTTACAAAATAAATTATCTATCTCCACTATTACTCTTTTTATTTCTCAGTCAGCACAATATTTAATGTATATCTCAACTCTAATTAAAGTAATTTCCAATGTCACTGTTTGGTTATAGTCAATTAACTCACGCCCATCGTTAACATGTGTTCAGTATGTATGTTACCATCATTTGAAATATCTTACACTCACGCATCAAGTTTAATAGTTCCGCCTGTCAGTCGCAATCTTCACTGCACCGACGCTCGCAGTCGCAAATTTTACTCCCGCTTGTCACTTCCGTTGCCACTCTTTACTCTTCTGGCTCGTAGTTTATCGCTTAAGGTCACACAATTGCCCAAAATAAACTCTCGGCTTGGAAGACCGTCGCGCTTATATTATACTAGCGAACCGGCCCGGCTTTGTCAGGGTACAATTGAGTTTTACAGTGATACCCTAATAAATAAATTGGGAAAAAACTATTAATTTATGTGAAAACAGAGTTATAAAATTATACGATATTGGCCTTTTTATTTAACTGATTACGGCAACCCAAAAGGAAGGAAATGTTTTTTAGCCGATAGCCAAGAAGTAGGGTATTGATTTTGGAGTGTATCTGTGCAACTATCACGTAGTTACCATATTTCCGCTTTCCAGCGTCGATGTATAAAAATCAAAACGTGAGTTTCATGAAGTTGTAGCTTTAGAAATAAGTGTACCTAGGTACTACTTTTTGCGCATGGCTGAGGGATCGTAATCGATCACCAAAGTTAAACAACGTTCCCAGCGGCGCACATTTGGATGGGCGACCGTTTAGTGGCATAACATCTGAGCGCTTCCGGGCTTCGGAGAGCACGTTAAATATTCGGTCCCGGTTGTTATCAATTGATATTAGTCGTTAAGCCATTTCAGAGGTCGTTGGGCGGCCTGATAATCTCTGACACCAGAGGAAAATAATATTTCGGTCACGTTCCCAGACGTTGCAGAATTATGTTTTGTTGTTATTCCAAAGGAACCGTACAATTTTCCGGGATAAAAGGTATCCGATGTCCTATTCCAGGACCTAAAGTACCTACATACCAAATTTCATCAAAATCCGTTCTGCCGTTATGGAGCTGAGTGGTAACTAACACACACACACACACACACACACACAGACTTTCGCATTTATAATATTAGTACGATGTCGCCAGATCTAGAAAGTTATTCGCACCCCGCTGAGAGAAAACAGGGTATTAAACCAGAATATTCCTTTAGATAAACTTTGAAATTATATCTGCCGAAGGTCAGAAGCGCTCGAGATAGATAACCTTATCGCAGCAGCCCACAGTGGCTTCCTTTTGTGACTCGCCGCCCGTTTTGTGTAACCGCTCTGACAGGCTGATTTATCCAGTTGGTCGGTCATGCCCATTTGTCTTCTCTGTTTATCGGTCTTGATGGTTGATATGGACTGCCAGTTTTTTTGGTTGGCATGGTCGGAATTCTCTGTGGTCGGTATTGATCGTCAGTTGGTGTGGTCGTTTAGTATGGGTGGTCATGTGGGCTGTTTGGTTCTCAGCATTTGGTTGGCCAGCTAGTATTGTCGTTTAGTACGGCCAGCTGGTAAGACAGTCTGTATGGCTGGTTGTCATTGTTGGTCATTTTGTCAGGGCTAGTATTGTCGTTTGGTATGGTTAGCTGGTAGGTCAGTATGGCTAGGTAGCATGGCTAGTCGGTCGGTATGAACGTTTGGTATGGTCGGTAGGTATACACAGCCTGTATGGATGGTCGTTATGGCTGTTCAGTATTGGGTTGGTTGATCAGTTGCCCTGGTAAGCTGGTATGGCTGTTTGGTCTGATCGGCCTCGTCAATTAGTCAATATTTTGCTAACAGAGTATTAATGAAGAATAATTATAAATGCACATACAGTGGACTGCATACAAAACATCAATGCAGTCACCAAGTACAAAATACACACAGTTGGTGAATGAATGGTTTTTATATTTGTATGGATGAATGACCAATGACAAACCGATGAAATTACAATGGATTGATGATGACTTTAAATGATTTACTGAAAAATTTACTGAAATATTGAAAGATTGCTTGAAAGAGTGATCGAAAGATTAATGGAATGGAGGACTGATGGCCAAGGACAGCACAGACGATAAGACCGTCTACCATCCGAGTTTCAAGGGCCTAACCCTGTAGGTTTGCAAATGATATCTCCGACAGTGTAGGCAGTCCAGCTGGAGTCCACAATGATACCGCCAAAGAAGAAGTCGTGAAACTGGTTGCAGGTGCACTAAACTAGCACTTCATCTTCACTTCTACACTCCATTAGCTCGCTGGTTTGAACGAGTACTTGAAATTTGACCACATTCTTTTTTACTTTGGTGGGGAATGATATGTGTAATTACGAGCATGGCCGATAATACCCAACAAAATGTGATGAAAGAGTCGAACATAAAAAAAATAACTTACCAGATTCAATGCTAGATAACGTCACGAAAGAATGAGCAATATGTGGCCCCTCGCGTTAGACAATGAACTGTGATTTAGTGCGACTTTGACCACATTATTAATCTACAGAGGTTGATACATCGCTTGACCTACAGCCAATTATGAGCGAACAATGTGACACCAATATATCAATAGTACAGCCTAGTGGTAGTGGTAGGGGTCGAGATGTAGAGGTCAATGTGGATGAGGGGTGAGAAGGATCGTGTATAACGTCAGGAAAATGATTCTTTCGAAGGGTTAGTTGGGTGGTGGGTCAACTATAAACCAATAGAACATTGTGTTGGGGGTCAGTCGTCTGTTGTTCACCATAATCTGCCATTTCTATGAGAATCGAACTATTGACTTCATACATGTAAGTCTCTGAAGAAGAATTTATTATTAGCCATTTTTTAATTTGTTTTTAAGTTTAAAGTATCTTTAATATTTTTAATTTATTAATTTGTTGTTATAATTTTATAATATTCATACATTTTTTGTACGATTTTTTTTGGTTTAAGTTCGCCTGGAGTCAAGGTCAAGGTCATCGATGTCCAAGATGGCGGTAAGGGTCAATAATGTAATTTACCCCCTGATTTTTGTAATTTTTTACGAACTTTTTGTGATTTGTATCGATTTTTCGTGTTTAATGTCACCTGGAGTAAAGGTTGTGGTCATGTTAATTGAAAATGGCTCGGGGTAGATAATGTAATATTTTCCCATATTTTTATTGAACTAAATAACTAAGATAAATAAATAAATAACTTAGATATGAAAAAATTCTAACCGTCGAACTATTCACACAATTCATAAATAAGCTTTAGAATTGGGGACTGTAAATTTGTATGTTCTTAACCTAGTTTCATGCAGTTTCTCTCCAGTATTGTTATTAGGTTATTATTCTATTAAAACATGTTATTACTGAAACATTTTTTTTAATGAAAGATCTGTTTAACAGCATACATTTTGTTCGAATTAGAATCGTACGTTAAAATAGCAACATGATGCACGCTGTGGAGGAAATCACATGCAACCATACTGGCCAGAATCTAATTGTCAAAAATAATGCGAGTAGTTTTCGCTCCAGCATAGCAAATCTAGCAAACGTGAATACATATGCAGGTTCACCACTCTATTCGACTCGAAAGGTTATAAGAAGCCGAACGATTTCGAGCATAAGGCCTCTACTCTCTAACTTTCTTTGTTTTGTTAGCCGACCATTCCTCCTTGCGTTTGGCCACGACTCCCATGTGTCCTTACCACGATTTGTTCTCTCAATGTTTCCTAATCTTCAACAGCCAACTATGGTGCCCCGCAGTATTAGGTAAAAATGATCATTCATTCATTAACTGTATCCAGGCATGGAGCGAGCCTCTGACGTTCCTATTTTCAGGTTTGTAGATCTCACTGTTTTTAAATGACTACCAGCTTCTTAGAGGTTGGA
Source organism: Clitarchus hookeri (assembly GCA_002778355.1). Taxonomy (NCBI): domain Eukaryota; kingdom Metazoa; phylum Arthropoda; class Insecta; order Phasmatodea; family Phasmatidae; genus Clitarchus; species Clitarchus hookeri. Next base: position 171,369 of record NQII01001574.1, read on the forward strand.
AAAGGTGCCTTTTTTTTAAGGCTTGAATCTTGTCTTCGATAGCATGAAAATAGTAGCTGACTTGGCTTACAAAAAAAGGGCTTAAAGTTTAATACCTTCTTGCATGGGGTTGGGAAAGTTACCTACAGTTTTATTTGACAGTTCTATTTCAAACAAAACGAGAGTGGTAATCAAATAGTCCTATAAAAAGCTTAGCGCATGACATGACTTATTAGCTTTGACGCTACGCCACTGTGGAATACATGGTGGCTTATAGGGTCAGAGTTAATGCCTCCAGGCACCGACTATATGCTTCCTGGAAGGTTGAGGGTATTTCAATAATGTAGACTTTGGCTGTTTCAATTTGAAGGACGAATATATTGTCTCGAGTTTAACACAAACAATCTACAGAAACACTTCCGAGGTGTGGTACTCTAAGTTTGGCTACTCGTATTAACTGGGGCGACTTCGTGGTGGAGAGGGGCTTCTCTGGACGGCGTACTGTATACTTATCTCTGCTGCGGGTGCTGGTAAGCTGTCATCTGGGGATGAGCTCCGGCTCGTTGGGCGGCCTTTGGAACAAGGCCTGCGTATGTAGTCGGCTGCGGACTGCGGCTCGGACTTGTGCTCACGTCTTCTCGCAATTCCTTGATGCAACTCATCCCTCGGCGCGGTGATAATGATCTGTCCCCTCTTCTCTCGTAAAGGGCTATTTATGCACGCCATCCCCCCCTCTTAAAGTGTCGGCATGTGTCACTATTATTGGGGGAGGGGGCGAGGTGGTGGAACGCAGAACAATGCCTTTCAAAACACGTGCCCTGGTTCCTGAAGTTTGGGGGGG
>NQII01001574.1:172281-195855 GCA_002778355.1 Clitarchus hookeri
GGGGGTGGGGAAGGTAGCACTTTTCTCCTAGCTTGCTCTGCCAGCTACTTTTCGGTGCGTTTCCACATTGTCCTGTGGTTAGCTAAGGGGGGAGGGGGGTGTTCTCGGCATCATTATCCAGCTCGTCAGCTATTTCTTCCACGGTGCGTGTTTCTGAATTTAGGCGAACTGTGCATGATTATTTTCTATATCGTGAAACCTCCAAGCTCAACAAATCTCACGGACCTGCTAGAGGCGTAGGGAGGTGGGTGGGTGAAGGGGGATGGACGATGCCTCAGCGACACGTGTACTGCGATCCCCCACCTGCGTCGTGGCACGTGTCGACTGAGACGAGCTCGCAAAGGGGGTCTGCGAGGCTTCAATTCCAAAAGACGTCACTCGCCAGCTTATTCAGGGTCAGAACTACTGAATGAGATATGACTTATCACTCTATATCATACAATTCTCAAATGACTGTCAACTATTCTTGTAAAATGGAATATAGCTGTTTAACATGGTTTATTTATTGGTTTGAAGTCAGTACAGTTGCCTACATTTTGAATTCGGTGGACCTATCTCTAGCAGTTTGAAAACTATAGGCAACTATGTCTATAAAGGTCCTTAGGCATTAACATGTGATATCTTCTTTCTTCGGGTCGGAAATATAGACTAAATATTAAATTTGTTGGAATTATTGAAAACAGTTTGAGGATTCTGACCTACTAAGCCTATTTTTATAGGCTTAGTAGGTTTTATAGCCTTACTAGAGTTCAACATGTGTTATTATCTTATTCTGGCTTGAGAGAAGCCTTGCAATAGGACTTTGAAGACTCTATATCTAATTGTTTACAAATGGCCATCAAGTTTGCCTAAACAATTATTCAAGGTTGGGGTACCTTTGTTCTGAATTTGATGAATCTAATAAAAAGTTGGTAGTTGCTAGAATTGTTTTCTGTTCTCCATACATGTCGCAACAAGATTTGCTCTAATAGTAACGTGTTTGTTGTAACAGTTTTACATCATTTGATCGACAATTATATTTTAGCACTGAGTATAAATAATATTTCAGAAAATAAGAAAACATGCCTGACATTTATGTAACTAGAATGTGGCTTGACACGGTAAACCTAGGACTACAATAACTTCATATTTCATGTAACACAGTGCAGGTAACATGTTCACGTAAGCTACCTTTGACCCATGTGTTTCAATGAGACTTATCAAAATCGTTTCCGAAACGTTCACAAACAGAAAACCCTGTTAATGTCTGGCCTTTGCATGCTATTTATTGGTTAAAGGTTCAATAAAGCTCGTCAAGACCTATTTAAACACAATGTATGCTTCCGTATCAAGGGCTTGGATTGGTTACATATACATATATATATATATATAAACATTCTGAGTAGCATACTTATGCCTACATAAAAGTCGAGTTGTGTGCATGGTTAAAACATGTACGCGGTTACGTTTGAGAGTAAGCAGAACGACATGAGCAGCGAGCTATGGTTACATCCTTTTTGATAAATAAATATAGATTTAACAAAATTTTTATTTTTTATTTTTTATTTTTTTGGAAGTTTAAGGTTAAGTGTCAAGGGTCATGGGTCTTGGGGTCAAGGGTCGAGTGTCTTGAGTCTTGTGTCAAGGGTCTTGGGTCAAGGTTCTTGGGTCAAGGATCTTAGGTATTGATTGGATCTTGGGTCAAGGTTTTTTTGGGAATTTTTTGGAAATTTTTTAAGGAATATTTTAGAATTTTTAGGATTTTCTAGATGTTTGTGATTAGTTTATGTTTTCAGAATAGTTTGTGAATGTTTTAGAATTTTCTATATTCTTTCAATTTTTTTGGAATTTTCTGGATTGTTTAATTTATTTTGTTTTTATGTCATGGAGTCAAGGTCGAGGATCATGGGGCCAACGTCACCCAGATACAATATGGTGGTTGGTGCCGACTTCCTTGCTCCCTTGCCCTAGACTCTCCAAATTATTCTACTCACGTGCTTTAGAATACGAGTTGCGCAAGCAGTCAAAGGACCGAAATAAAATCTGGAACACTCGCATTACGGCTTCAGTTCATGATCACTAATATAAAACTGTAAGTGTTAAATTTATCCGCCTTCGGAGAGAATCAACTTACAATTGCTAGAGAAGAGGCTGGTGCAAACCGGTAATGGCTACCCTAGCAGCGGAACAGAAAAATCCTTCCTGCTAGTCAAAAGAATAGATGAGATGGAGGCGGAGAAGTGACGGAATGAAGGTGGGTAAATAAATAGTAGCACCCCGAGAAAACGCCTACAAATACCCTATACATTATAACCCCCGCCCGAAAAATCCGCCCGCAGGAGCCCGAGATCTAGCTGGAGACCCGAGCGGTAAGAAGAAAATTGTCTCACCAATAGACAACTGTGCGTTCAGTCTTAACGGAAGTTTTAAAATTTAATATTTATCATGTTTCACATGTTGTGGCACGGCCTAAACTTAAAAATAAAGAACGCTTGCAATATATCCTATTGTATTTCATAGTGTCGTTATATCAGCGCAAAACGGGCGTGTTTTTCTGTAACGATTTAAAAAATTGCTAAAATAAATTGTGTAGTGCAACATCAGACACTTTTTACTTGTTCAATTATGTTTTATAAAGTCCTCACGAGCGAGCAAAGCGCACATCTACCCTGACCGTTCACGTGGGAGCATCGGGCCGCTAGCCAGTTCTCTGCCGACTTCCACGAAAGTCGTCATATACTCTGACCTGCATCAATGCCGTCTGCCCACCAGCGGGAGCGGAGTGACTCCAGTGGCGTGGGAACTGACTGTACAGGCGGCCTTCTCCTCCTCCACAGTTGTCTATGACTGTCTTACACCTCGAGCAAGCACTGGATTCGCAGTCCATTGTTGACCTTAGTGGCAGAGGTCATTATTTAAACCTTTAAATTCGGATTTCATTACGGATTGAATCCTGGGATAGCCCAAAATGTACGTGCAGTTTTTAAAAAAACATTTAGGTTTAGTTTATTATTTAAGTGACCCCCCCCCCTCTTACACCAATCAATCCCCAATTAAAATCCCGAAGCAAAAACGGTAGTTTTTTTGAAGAAAAAAATTTATTAAGAAAAATCATGCAAAGTCTCACGTGAAGACGGGAAATGGGTGGTTTTTAACAAAATCTCCAACATAATGCAGAATTTATTAGCAACTTGTCGATGTTCAAGTGATTCAGAAGCCAGTGCAATCAAGAATTATTTACCGCTAAAATTTCTATGCATAAATGTGCGAAGGAAATCCCATTAAAAATTGTATTATCCTACTGACATCAGTTAGGTTCTCACCTCAGATTATTCATAATAAATCAAGACCTAACTTGCTCAAAATGAGACAGTTTTAGTGAAATACATGCTGAAAACACAGAAAAGTGTGGAACATGATAAATCAAGCAGTAAAAGAGATAATTTCGTTTTTCAAAAAGGCGTTTTAGGGAAATGAAGTCATTTGTTGTTATGAATTATAATGTATTTTATATAAATATTTGATACTTTCCCACGAACTTATGATCTACTTCATGCGTTAGCAGAGATAACAACGAGTGGAATTTTGTAGTTTGGCTGTATGTGGCCGAACCGATAAACAGAAGGCCAACTTCCAAATGAGTCAATAGTCCATATTTAATAAAACTATCTCACACAGTCATGATTTTGCAGTGTTAAATACTGGGTTTAGAGTGAAGACAGAGTTTTGAGAGCCTATGCATAGCCGTTTATAAATATATCTAGACAAACATGGTTTAATGTTATGTCACACAATTGAATAAATAAAAAAACATTTTACACAAAGGACGTTGTGATGTGCGGGAGCTGGGAGCCGAGGATTTCATGAAAATAATTAAATGCAGGCCTTATTTTAAGCGAAAGCACAACTTAATGTAGTACGAGCGCAACCAGCCAGTTACAAACACATCCAATGTCCGGTTGCAAATACACATTCGGAGATGCGCATCACGATTTTGATCAAGCTTATCGAAAGCATAAAATACATAGTAAGGTTGCTGAATGGGAACAAACGTATGGGATTCGAATCCGGGAGGACCCGGGTTATATTCTCTGTACGGTTATCCTGATTTCGGTTTCCTATAGTTTTCCGAAATCACTCCAGAGTATTGCCAGGACGATTTCTTCGCACAGCTACGAAGCTATAAGCGGCGTGTCAGACTGACATAGTTGTGACACAATGTAGCCACAACATCTCAGCTTTCTTCCAACGACTAGTTTGGCACTCGAGGGAGGAGCTTCGCCGTTGTGACACAATGTAGCCACAACATCTCAGCTTTCTTCCAACGACTAGTTTGGCACTCGAGGGAGGAGCTTCGCCGTTGTGAACAATGTAGCCACAACATCTCAGCTTTCTTCCAACGACTAGTTTGGCACTCGAGGGAGGAGCTTCGCCGTTGTGACACAATGTAGCCACAACATCTCAGCTTTCTTCCAACGACTAGTTTGGCACTCGAGGGAGGAGCTTCGCCGTTGTGACACAATGTAGCCACAACATCTCAGCTTTCTTCCAACGACTAGTTTGGCACTCGAGGGAGGAGCTTCGCCGTTGTGACACAATGTCGCCACAACATCTCAGCTTTCTTCCAACGACTAGTTTGGCACTCGAGGGAGGAGCTTCGCCGTTGTGTGTGGTTTGTCTCTCTCCGCTGTTCGCGTCAGCGATCAGTCTCCCCGGCTTACCAAACCTAGCGTGTTTGCTCACCCGGAGCCGATTACATCATCTGTGGAAAATATTGTTTGTAGTGCTCCGCTGGCTTTGACGCGTGTTTTGACGCTGTTGTAGCTTATTCGCTGTTGACTTAACACTTTCAATATCACGGTTTTGTTCGGTTTTGGCGTGGAGACGTCTTTAAGATCATATCGACACATGGGTTACCAGGACGGAAACTGCGATGTAACATTTGCAGGATGATCCATTTCGACACTAGAACTTCGTGACTAATAATATGACTAAGAAAAGCGTGGTGATGTTCGATCGGGTATACGGCTACGATGCGAGCATGACGTTGAGTTGGCGCGGAGTATGCGCGAGGTGTGGCTGGGGCCCGCGGCCACTGGCAGCAATCTCGGGAGGAGACGAACATTCCCGGGCAGTACACCTCGCGACTCCGGTGTGTTACCACACTGATTGTGGAGCCTAGCGAAAAATACCGTCTAGATGTGTCGATATGAGCAATAAAAGCAAAATTGTTCAATTCGCTACTTTAATTTCATTCCTATAGCCCAAGAAAGCGTTTTCTTGCTGACGTAGGCGTATTCACGTAAAACTTACGGCCGTACTCCTGACTAAACCACGCCCACATTTTCTGCCCGTTCACTCTCCTTCCACAGCCAGTGATAAAATTAACATTGACATTCACCTAACGACTACTAGGTGTGTATGTTTACATATGTGTGTGAGCGTGTTAAACGGAGACATAAGATAATTTCTCCGCATTTACGAAGAAAGTTTCTTGGCCCGACACAAGTTAGCTCTGTAATTGCTTCCATTTGTCCGTGGCGCCATCGTGTGACGACCCAAATAAGTTAATGATAACCATCGCTTTTTATTGAGCAAAGAGGGCCAAACACGTGCTCAACTATGGCCGTGTTCCATATAACCAGCACTGTGTTCTCACTCGCACTCGCACTTCCTCCTTCGATTACTTGCACTCTTCTCATTTGGAATGCACCCACACTCACGCTCGTCCTCCCAGGTAATCGATGGTCAGCGGGCGAGTGATACACAGCATTAATCACTGGTTAGTCCACACGACACGACTACCATATTTGTTTCCGAATCTGGTGGCTAAAGCATACCACAACTGTCTTTTCAGCGGCGAGACTACCAGTTTTCTTTTCCAACCTGCAAAGTACTCAGACGTTCGTATTTTATTTTTCTCTCTTTTCAACATTTTTTTTTCTTAATTCTAATTTTTTCAACTTTTAAATTTTATTGCATGAAACGTTTTTCAATGAAAATCTTATCAAACGAATACAAAAACATTTTTAAAAATTTCCTGCGACAGTTTAGTGGCATATTTGAATTAATACCAAGCTTGTGCGGAGTGAAATGGGCACTAAGAAGAGAGGGGTAGATGTGGGGGTTAAAAAGTTAAACACATGCCTCTTAAGTTACATTTCGTGTTAAATTTTAAACACCGATGTAAGTTATTTTTCCACCCCAATAATTTCAGTTTTGTGACTACGTAAAATAAATTATATAACTTAAGGGTCCCACCTACTTGCATCGTTTTTGTCCTTTTTCGGCCGAGAAGCGCTAGATCTATAAGGGTCTCACTGGCACGCGCTACAAGTGTGTCATCGCCGCTACGTGCAGGGCTCTAAACTGGTGTGCAGTGTTCTCGTAGTGCTACGTGTGCCAATTGGACTTTCAGCGGTGACACTGTAATGTTGTTGTTGTTAAGTCTGTAGCAAACTCAATACAGGCTCCTATCGTAGTTTGGCTTGTGTCTGGCTAGTACACCATATGTTTTAAGATACGGCTGTCTGAAGAGGTCGTTTTTAACTACACTGGAGAGTTCCAAAATAATATTTACAGCATGTGGTAACTTTAAAGTACCATCGCTTCCTTGTTTGGGGTATGCTGTTCTTTCGTAGCTAAATATACCGGGGGCGTGTTTAATAGTTTCATTTAAAAAAAAAACAGCATTTCTAACACTCTGCAAAGCAGTTCAGCACTAGGCAGGCGGAACCCTTAAGTACTTTTTCATGCCAGCGTATTTCTCCTTGGTCTGTGTGCTTTGACAGAACCGTCAGAGTAGCCAACCTGACGTACATCTTCATTCGTTCATGCATCAGTTGATACAGAAATGTTTTATATGATGCGTTGTTACTTTCGTTTATTGAATGTTACCACACCTTGAATGTCAAAATATTTTTAGCGCAGCTGAGACAACTATAGCCATAAAGAAAACTTACAATTTTTTGTTTCAAAAAAAGAATTAAGGTACTTGAAAGAAGCGAACAATTTACTTATTCTGAATTTCCTTGGTCTTCTGATGGTAGTGATTCCAACTTATTATCTACTTTTCTGGACCATCACAGCGCTTATTCATGTATCGTCTTCGGGAAGTAAGTTCATTGCCGATGGAATGGAGTCTTAGGAGGACGAGGGGATATGTTTTTACAGGGCAGTTTCCCGCCCTATTTCAAGCAACAAGGGATTATTTTTGTTATCCTGGACTGTCTTCAGAAAACGTATATAAATGGTTAGCTGCAAGCGTTTACGTTCAAATGTTGTAGTGCCCTTTACAGTATTGCTCTTACTTGCGCGCTAGAGAAAAGAGAGACTGGCTTGAAAGTAGTTTCACAGGTGGTTCTGGTTCAGATTTCTCGAGTGCAGTGCTGCTGAGTCTCTCACGACCACTTGTACAGACGTGCTCACGAGAAAGGAGTCACACTGCATACCAAACTGGCGGCTTCACGTCTGCCATTTCCTGAAATCAATGTCATCGCACACTACTCGACGCAACACGCCTACCAATCTGTTCAAATCTCTTCCCCGAGCAAGTTAGAGGAGTTTTATTTTCACCGGCTTGAAACGTTCAAGCAANAGTAGTTTCACAGGTGGTTCTGGTTCAGATTTCTCGAGTGCAGTGCTGCTGAGTCTCTCACGACCACTTGTACAGGCGTGCTCACGAGAAAGGAGTCACACTGCATACCAAACTGGCGGCTTCACGTCTGCCATTTCCTGAAATCAATGTCATCGCACACTACTCGACGCAACACGTCTACCAATCTGTTCAAATCTCTTCCCCGAGCAAGTTAGAGGAGTTTTATTTTCACCGGCTTGAAACGTTCAAGCAANCTACCAATCTGTTCAAATCTCTTCCCCGAGCAAGTTAGAGGAGTTTTATTTTCACCGGCTTGAAACGTTCAAGCAATTATTACGCCAACTTGAGTTAACCAATTCCTAGAATAAATCTCACCCTATTATTATATGTATAATCTCCAATAACGACAAATTACTCGGCAACTCACACCACTTTCCACGACAAATAGAAAGAACACTATGAATAGAGATGAAATGTATGCTTTTTACTGAATACCTTTATTGGGCAGTGTTAACGATCTCTGTGTAATCGTCACATAATTTTCTAGGTGGTGTTTAGAATAAGCTAATAATGCGCGTGGTTACCACAGTCATGTAATACCTACTAGAATCACTTAGTTGTTGCATGAAGTAATTATTTTAATGATATCGTCCAGGTATCGTTCACTCGCGTTCAGAATTCATTACAGTCGTTCAATGTATAACCTCATAACCACTGTTAACACCGTTAAAATACATTATCACTGCTACAGCAGTGGGGGTAGATGAGGGAGGGCTATGGGGCCCAGCTCTCCTAATCAAATCACAGAACTCATACATCTACTTATCTGCTACTAAGAAAACTAAACAAACACGGGAATTATTAATATATTGCCGAACTGGTGTTTTTGAGATGCGTAGGAGAAATTATTTTGGAGATTTCTAGTGGTGGGGCTGAGGATTCTTCGCATCGAAGTGGGTGGAGCGACGACTGCAACAGATGCAAAAGGGGTGTAGCGGAAGGAAGGGATGACCCCTCATCACTTTTCGGCCAACCACACGCTGCAAATCAGAGAAAGCTGGACGCGCCCCTGCTGTCACGTCAAGCAAGTACCCCTCGACTTTGACAATGCTGCCAATACTGTAACGACGAATTAACACTGTTTAACAGAACATGTTTTACAGTTGTGTACCACATGTAGGTACATTGCCCGCCCTTCAGCAGGTTGTTCAACACATTTTTAGCCTACTTTCCGNTACAGTTGTGTACCACATGTAGGTACATTGCCCGCCCTTCAGCAGGTTGTTCAACACATTTTTAGCCTACTTTCCGAAGGAAAGAAAGAAAGGCTTATGATATCACTTTCCTGTCTGTGTGCCTGTGTGTGTGTGCGTATATGCATGTGTTTCTGTGTGTCTGGGCGTGTCTGTGTCCCCCACACCCCTTTTTTCCATTTTTGAACGCGTGAACCGAATTTCACCAAACTCGGTACACATATAGTACTGAGAAAGGACACCTGACTTTTATAGTTTTCGACCACGCCATACACTTACCTTAAAAATGGCAGCCATTTTAAAATTAAGGATGATGTCATATCTCGAAAACCTTTAAGCCGATTTAAACCAAATTTTGTACGCTGGCAGTATCTACTAGAAGCCTCATAAAAAAACACTTTTGTATTCCATTTTGTAAGACAGCATTACATAAATTAATATAGTTTTTGTGAATATATTGGGAANAAAAAAACACTTTTGTATTCCATTTTGTAAGACAGCATTACATAAATTAATATAGTTTTTGTGAATATATTGGGAAACAATTAACAGATTCCTTCCAAATTTGGCAAACAAGTAGTACTACGGCAGTTGATACGTACAAATTTGTTTCAAGAATGACAGACACTTATTTTCAAAATGGCAACCATCTAGCTACTTTAGCATACTATGCTATATCTTCGAAATCATGTAATCAATTACAACTTAACTTTGCATGCTGGGAGTGTGTATAACAAACATCAAATGCGTCTACACAGAGCCTCTTTTGTCCTCCATTTTGTAAGGTAGTGTGACATGAATAAATAATTTTTTGTCNTCAAATGCGTCTACACAGAGCCTCTTTTGTCCTCCATTTTGTAAGGTAGTGTGACATGAATAAATAATTTTTTGTAATATCTCGGGAAACATTTGAAAAATTCCTAACAAGTATGGCAAAAAGTAGCACTGCGGTAGGTGATGTTAACTGAAATGTGTTATGTATGTCAGACACTTCTTTTCAAAATAGTGACTATATAGCTACTTTATTTTGTATTTTATATCACCGAAANTCAAATGCGTCTACACAGAGCCTCTTTTGTCCTCCATTTTGTAAGGTAGTGTGACATGAATAAATAATTTTTTGTCATATCTCGGGAAACATTTGAAAAATTCCTAACAAGTATGGCAAAAAGTAGCACTGCGGTAGGTGATGTTAACTGAAATATGTTATGTATGTCAGACACTTCTTTTCAAAATAGTGACTATATAGCTACTTTATTTTGTATTTTATATCACCGAAANTGTTATGTATGTCAGACACTTCTTTTCAAAATAGTGACTATATAGCTACTTTATTTTGTATTTTATATCACCGAAACCATGTAATTAATTCCAATGAATCATTGTATGCTGACTGTATATATTAAAACCATCAAATGTGTATAAACAAAATCTCTTTTGTCCGCCATTCTGTAAAATAGTATCACATGACAAATAATTTACGCAATATCTCCGGAAAAAAAAAATTCTACCAAATTTGACAAACAAGTAGCATGATGGCAGGCCATGGGAAATGATAAACTTTGAAAAAGGTCAGACANAATTCTACCAAATTTGACAAACAAGTAGCATGATGGCAGGCCATGGGAAATGATAAACTTTGAAAAAGGTCAGACGCCCAATTTGAAAATGGTGGCTGAAAATTTTTTTTTGGCTGAGAATTTTTTTTCTACGAAACTACAAAACAAATTTTAACTTAATTTTGTGTGCTGAGAGTATCAATTATAGCCATCAAAATTGTCTCTGCAAAGCCTGATTTCTCCGCCATTTTTAATATAGCCGCACATGAAATAATACAGTTTTTATGTCGTATCCCGGGAAACAATCAACCGATTTCGTTCAAATTTTGCGAATCAGTTATACTGTTGTATGCCATATTAATTTATGTTTTAAGTGTGCAAGTCTGTTATTTTCCAAATGGCGCATATAAAACATTTTAGCTTAGTGTACTATATCTACGAAACTATGCAACAGATTGAAATTTAACTGTGTGTATTCTATCTATGACAATTATTGAATATGCTAATATGTTAACTTTTAGTCCTCCATTTATGAAGATCGTCACATGAGCAATGGAGTTATTATGCCCTATCTTAAGGACCAATCAACCGATTCATACAAAACTTTCACGAAATATTGCTACAGTACGGTATGTAAATTAGCATGTGTTACGTGCGGCAGGCATGTTTTAATGGGGTTTATATAAATAATTTAGATTAATTTCTTACATCTATTAAACGTTTCAACAAAAGCCAACCTAATTTTGCAGGCAAACTGAATTAATTAGAATCATCATTTATGCATACAGAAATCTCTTTTGCAGGATTTTTTGCAAAATAGTGTCACATGACTAAATTGAACATTTTGTCATATTTCCGGGACCATTAAACTAATTTATACCTAATTTTGCACAACTACAGAAGGTCGTATAAAGTTCCGTGATTTAAATAGGGCCAGACATTGATTTTCTAAATGGCGGCCATATGAATATTTGGCTATGTTTGGCATATCTATTTTAAAATTCAACCGAATTCAATCAAGTTTTTTATGCTGATATTATATATTATAAACAGTATACAGAAACTCTTTTTTAGATAGTTTTTATAGGAAAGGCCTTTTAAAAAAAATTAAGTTTTTATGCCATAACTCGGAGACCAATTAAGCGATTTCCACCAAATATTTTACACGAGTACCGTTATGGTAGGCCATGTAATCTTGTGTGATTTTAGCGGCTCAGAAACGTATTTTCAAAATTATGGCCATGTAAATATTTCAGGTCAGTGAACCCTCATTCAATAGACTGATTTCATCCGAAGTTGATGCTCCGAATCCTACCTCCGTGATACAGTTAATTGCATGTTAGCTTAATTTTATGAGTTTTTCTGAATTTGAATACCGGGGAATTCACTCGTGTAATTCAATTGTCTTGGTACTGTTTTACATGTTATTGATTTCATCTCTAATGATATTTCTGTCGATGAGAGGTCAACGCCTACCTACCATCAAAGCTTTTAAGTACTTCATTAAAATGTATTTTCACTCATGTAGAAGAAAGTAGGCTCATTAGTTATCAGTAACTTCTTGTGTAATAATGTTGCTATTTCTTTGCGACATATTTAATTTGTATGTAAGTTGTAGAGTCGTGTTATGACTTCAGTAAACGTGTAAGTAATATATGAATACGATATCCTCGAGCATCACTCAGATGCATAGTTAATATGTGTTTCATATCATGTTGTGTGAATTTGAAAATCATAAATAATTCTTTATTTGACATTTTCAACTCTTTGAAACCAACAGAATAAAAACAGAATAAATTATGGATGAAAAAACTTGAGACTAATAATTTTGTGACAACGAGGCCACAATTAAATTGAAACTCAAAAACAAATATATAAAACGGCAGAAGTAGCAGTTCTTACACGCGAGAATTCAATGCAAGTACGTACAATTTCGAAGGCGATGCAATGTTAGAGATGTGCTATTTTACTTTTACCCAAGTGATAAGGTTTCAACGATCTTTAAGAGGTGTCAATTTTTTTCCCTATGCGAAAAGTATTTGAACCAGCAATACAAGCTGTTGATTGTAAATTAAAGGATTTCGTTTAGCTCCCAGACACCAAACTCCATTTTTGTATTTCAATACCCCTATCATAAAAATATATTTTTTGCACATTTGTAAACAAAGTTACTTTATCACGTGCCTCATGAGCCACATATTTAAGCTGGAAAACCAAAATTAAAATGTAATTAAGTTTATTAGCAAAACATGATGCCTCTTATTTTTATATTTGGGTTAGAACAAGCAGGCTAGTGTGACAAACAAGTGGGAGCATAATTTCCAACAGAAGCATTTCTCCCAATTTTCGCACGTTCGTAATGAGTATGCGTGCTTCGGAAGAAAACGCAAACGCTCGCTCTTTGCCGAAAAAAACAATTTTCCCGCCATGTTAATATAACAGAAACCTGGAACGTAATAAAACGTTGGCAGGTCAAACGTAAATTTACAAAGGCGTAGTCATAGGATGAGTTTGTTATTTATATCAGGTTGTATTATTTCCAGATAGCTGGTCTATGATAGTAAAACTTAACTTACAGAAACTTTCCGCATATGATCTCTTCATCATTAGGTACATATGTAAAAACTATTTTTAGCTACCAAACTTGGAACGTGACAGTTCTCCCACTTTCAAAAGTCACCATCCACCACTGCTGCTACGCCGTCATCAAATAAACAGTCACATACAGTTTCAGTGAGTGACAAATACTGCAATACCAGACCAGAGCGGAAGCTTGACGTTCTCGTCGTTCCGGAAGGAATGTGATGGTGCGGCAACATGCTGTTCTTTTGTTATGAAATATGGCCTGAGGGACGTATGATTGTAAAATAAGCCATCGTTTTTAGATCGATGTCTACAAAACGTGCACCGGTGATGATGGTACGGACACGCATTAGAAGTTAGTTGTTTTCATACAGTAATAGAACTCCTCACAACTTCTTGTAGTGGTGTGGTATGCATGGTGATTACCCAGTCGCCGGAGGTTACGGACGCAGCCATCATTTCCACTAAATACAAAAATGTTTGTCCAAAAATAAAGAGTTGTGTTCGCATATTAACTTTGAATATAAAAAGCAGTACAGAAAAAAATCCCTAAGACATTTCCTCCTACTTGTAACCAGATTGTGGTGAGACAATGCATAGCTCCATCGCAGCAATGTAGAGACCCAAGTAACAAACAACAAGCCGTTAACGGCTGGCCAACTGTTGGCGATGCTGGCAAACGCTCGCATTTATGACAGAGCATTTCTTATATGCTTGACAATCAGATAATATAAATAAAAGTGACCATCTATTTTTATAACGATTGTAATGCGGGCCGGTGTTCTCACGAAGATTGTTAGAATTCAACAGAAGCCCCNAATCAGATAATATAAATAAAAGTGACCATCTATTTTTATAACGATTGTAATGCGGGCCGGTGTTCTCACGAAGATTGTTAGAATTCAACAGAAGCCCCACAATCAGATTATAAACAACTTTATAAATGTTACTTACTGCTGTGAAAATATTAGCAGCAAGATAATTGGCCATTTGTGTCATCCCAACTGTTGCTTACTGCTGGGGACATATTAGCAGCAAGCTTGTAAACCACTTACGGCACGCCAATTATTACTTAATGCTGTGAATGTATTAGTAGCATGCTAATGAGCCACTTATCGCATGCCAAATATAGGTTCTTGTGAAATAACAAATAATGTGTGATTTTTAAAAAAAAATTTATTTCATATGTATGTGAAGTAAAATTATCATGTGGTATTACAAGTAGCTAATGGGGAAATATAGTATCGAGACTGGAAACCTGCAAGTATAACATGTAAAAAAAAGTCTTTATTTTGCATTTTAAATATCACTTGACAGAAGTCCGAAACTAAAATACTAGTCCTAAAATTAAATTAAATACATATGTCCCAGTATTGACTTGTGATACTAACATAAATCGTGTCTGTATCAAAGTTAAAAATGGAACTTTTATGTGTGAGAAGTATTCATATTTTACTTAACACGGTAATACACGAATACATTGTAGAGTAGTTGGTAGCATCCTTAGACTATGACCTCGAAGATTCTGAGTTCGATTTCCTACTCTTACAAAAAATTAATAATTAACATCCGCATAACAATCCCGAGGTTAACATATTTCAAGAAGGAAGATAAAATAATTCTTATTTGGGCAAAATATTATAATTTTTTTATTTATGAAAATTTATTTAAAGCTCTTTTTAAATGGGCCACAAGTGACCAATGTCTGTGTTATAAGTGGCCAATAGCTGAACTAGAAGTGGTCAATAGCTGGACTACAAGTGGTCAATATCTGGACTACAAGTGGTAAATATNTGGCCAATAGCTGAACTAGAAGTGGTCAATAGCTGGACTACAAGTGGTCAATATCTGGACTACAAGTGGTAAATATATGGGCTACAAGTAGCTTGCCAACATTTGGGTGATGACAGTTGGTTAACTTATGGCAGGCCGGAAGCAGTAAGCCAATGAACCACTGATGGTGCCGGCATGATTAGGGTACAGNCAGTTGGTTAACTTATGGCAGGCCGGAAGCAGTAAGCCAATGAACCACTGATGGTGCCGGCATGATTAGGGTACAGTTGGCTACACGGAATTGGGCAGCTTTTGGGCAGATTGTAGTTTGCTACATGGATATTGTCTGAATAGTGGCCAATATGTAGCACGCAACAGTCAAGAGGCATCATGTGGGCCACATGCATCTGCGAGTGCATTTCAGAGATTGACTGATTATGGAAACGTTTGTGGGCTGATCGTGTACAAGCAGATGTAGTACTTGGGGAGCCAAGTAACTCAACCGCTGCTCTCTTTACGATGGTCAAACACAGGCACTACCATATCACTGTATGCCAGAGGGAGAGGGGAAGACAGTGAGCTATGACTAATATTGAGTTACTTGGGTCGCATCTCAATGGTACCACGGGTCACCTCTAATCATGGACATGTTTGTGTATTCATGAGTAATTTAATTAGAGACACCTGATGTGTTAGCGATATTGCAATGTGCTNAATCATGGACATGTTTGTGTATTCATGAGTAATTTAATTAGAGACACCTGATGTGTTAGCGATATTGCAATGTGCTAGTCCCGTCGAATGGAATAGTGTTCCGCCATGCATGACTGAGATGTCGTCAGATCTTATCCTCTCCGTCTGAGAAACAGTCTAGCACAGAGTGGGGAAGGAACAAGATCTCAGCGCATTTCATCGTGGTCAGATCGTTGTGGCCAGACGTATGGGGCACTCCATCTCTGAAGTTGTGCAAACACTGGGATTTATTTCCATGGGCCTTCGTGTCAAGAGAGTATTGCGAGTTAATGGATTCGGGTAAAACCACAGCCACCAGGGACAACTGCCGTGGCGTACAACATATCGATGACAGGGTTCGCCGTCNATGGATTCGGGTAAAACCACAGCCACCAGGGACAACTGCCGTGGCGTACAACATATCGATGACAGGGTTCACCGTCTGCTAGCTCGGTTGGTAACAGCAAATAGAGAGGCCGCAGTCCAGCAGATCACTCGCCAATTCAAAGTTGGACTACAACGACCTGTGAACAGCCAAACCATCCGGAACAGGGCTCACCGATTTATTAAACGCGGGAACACCGCCACTGAACCCTCGACACATGTAAAAAGGTCGACTTGATGGATATATAGACGTATACGCTGATACATACCGATGGCAGGATACGAGTGCATCGCCAAGCACATGAAGCAATGGATCCTTCGTGTCAGCAGGGTACAGTTCAAGCCGGCGGTGGTGGTGGGTGGTATCCTTGTATGTAAAATGCTTAAGTGGTATGAAATAGGTCCCCTGGTACATGTGCAATCGACCCTCACCGATGAATGATACAGGGACCTGCTGACAGATCATATATACCCATTTATGTGCCATCAGTAACCTGCAGGAGATCTGTACCTACAGCACGACAATACACCAGCCCGGTGCTCCCGAATTGTGACCGAGTGATGGGATGAACTCTCCACGGGCTTGTGATAGCTTGCCTCTCCCCCGGGGTTACCCAACCTCAGTCTTATCGAGCACATCTGAGATGCTGTCGAGAGGGATGTGCGTGCCCTGGTTCCTGCTACGGCCGATCTCCATGCACTGTGGGAGGCTGTGGAGTTGTCATGGATCTGTATGGCTCTCGACCACTTCCTGTGCTTTGTGGACTCCATGACACACAACATCACTGCCATCGGGGGAAAGGAGGTGGGTGCTACGCACAAATAGGAGTGTATCTAATTCAACTGGTCATAACTGTAGAACTGTCTTGTGTCGCTAAAACGCGAGTAAAGGTCACACGGCTTATATCCTTATTTATATTAATTTCCTTAGACGCACTGTTGCAGCTAGCAGTCCTCGTACTCATTTACTGAAAGGCCAAATGGCCGAGGAGCACGTAGGGAGACTCAATACGCTTACATTGCAGTTCGCCACTAATTAATTAAGAGTCATCTTTACATCTGCAGGAGTAAGTATGCAACATGCATTAACCCCATTTACTCTAATGTTAATCTATTTTAGAGATTTTTGGCGAAACCATATACGCCACCGCCTGAAATGCAGTATCAAATTTAAGGTATTTATCAAATAATTGTGCATATAACGAGTATAGTGTAATATTCTAAGTGAGATTTTATTAAAAGCAAGGTTATTGCTAAAAAAAAACACGACCACAAATGAATTTGACACTGTGTAGCTTAAATACCGGACCAAAATAGTATTTGGCTATTCTATGCAGCGTCTTCAATGTTTACTGAGTTGAAATGTGTTATGATATTGTATGTACCTGACGTGTAAGGTATTTCTGAAAAATACAAAAAAACTAAACTATTTTGTGATAACAAAATCCTGCAAGAAGATAGAACACTTTTATCCTGGGTTAAAAGGCCATCTCTGCTCATGGTTAAAAGGATGCACTGCAAGGGGTGACAGGAGAATTCATACGCAAGTGATCTTACCTTTAGAGGACTCGGGAAATCCGTAGTCTTCGTGCATTGACTCTCGAAGATGAACTGTACGAAATCGAACACCATAATACGACCGGAATGCAAGCGCAACGTAAACTAAGTTCGAATTTTTTTTTAAATATGTTATTAATCTTTATTAATGCACGGTGTTTAGAGAAGTGCTACACAACTGAGTGCGTTGTTGTGTGCGCGCGTGTACATGAATGGTATGGAAAAATTGAAATGACGTAAACATTTTTTGAATTTAAAAATGGCGAAGAAAAACGGAAGGAAACATCTCTCACGGCTCTTCTTGCTATGCAATAGCAATATGAATCGCATATTGTTTTGATGGTGCAGCGAACAATTTTACTCGTACGGAAATATTCAAATTACTATAAGGTGAAAAATTTAAACTTCACCAAAAGAGAAAAAAAAGCGATCAGTTTGTCGCTGTTCGTATCGTTCTTACATGTGCGAGAGATACACACTGTAAACCATTTCAGCAAAGTTAACCTTTCACGTAAAAATTGGATTTTCGGTGTAATAAATAAGGGCAGAAGGGTGTATTTTTAAAGCAACGTACATTTCAAAACTTCCCGCAAGAAAAAAAAACACGACAAATATGTCGCTGTTCGTACTGAGGCAAGAAATACACACTGTAAATATTTTAAGCGAGGTTAAACTTACAAATAAAAATGCTGGGAATTTCAGTATAATAAACTCGCGTAAAAAGGGAGTGTTTTATACCACGCACATAACAAAAAAATCTAACAACTGTTTCGAAACAATTTATTTACAAAACACAATAACTTAAAGCTTGTAATTCCTAATCGCAATTCCTGAACAAGTGTTGTCCTATGACAATCCTTGAAAGATTGCATCACTAAAATCACTCGCGTCTACAACCGATACGAAGTAATTTTTTTGCACTCATTCAATTAATGCAACACAACAAAAACCAACCAACAAAATTATACGTCAGAACGTAAATACGTACTTCGGTCATGCTTCATGGCCAACAGTTAAGGGAAATGGTGGACCAAGTAACAGTCAACTAATAACACATGCCGATAATACATTTCACTCGAGAAGACGCACTAGACAGGCGCCTACATCGAACTACGCTTGTTGGCATGTGCAAATATAACTGCCAATATAACATTCCGACAACACCAGCAAGGTACTCACTCAAACATGACGAAAGAGAGCTCAATGACGTTTGCTGGTTTGGAAACATTTCACATAAGCGTGATGTACTCATGATCTACTCTAATTTCTTAAAATNTATGTGTAAATACCAAAATAATTAACTGCCAATATAATATTCCGACAACACCAGCAAGGTACTCACTCAAACATGATGAAAGAGAGCTTAATGACGTTTGCTGGGTTGGAAACATTTCACATAGGCGTGATGTACTCATGATCTACTCTAATTTCTTAAAATGTTTTTAATGTCCATGGCATACAGTCCAAAAATATTATGCATTACTAGAAAAAAGTAATTTAAATTATAGGTGTTGTAATTGCCATTAAATTTCAAAGTTATAATNTTTGGAAACATTTCACATAAGCGTGATGTACTCATGATCTACTCTAATTTCTTAAAATGTTTTTAATGTCCATGGCATACAGTCCAAAAATATTATGCATTACTAGAAAAAAGTAATTTAAATTATAGGTGTTGTAATTGCCATTAAATTTCAAAGTTATAATTTTTAATTCCGAGTACTATTTTCCCCCCATAATCGTCGCATAAATCGTCAACATAACATACATCTCGATACAACTATCAACTGACGTAATACTTTGCAAATTACAGCATTTACTGTTTACATGCTGTGTAGGTTGGTCACACTGTCAGCCAAAATTGACTGAAGTTAAGTGCAACGCAGTATACTGAATATTAGGCCTGAGAAATAGCTCCTAAAACTAAATTGCATAATTTTTTATAGTAAGACATATCAAGCGTGGTGACAAATGTAGGTGTGTGTGTTTGTGTGCGTGCGTGTGCATGTATGTACAAACACATACATATATGTACACATTTCTTATGTCCCACACGAGTGAAACTGTACGTTATGCTACTGGNAGTGCAACGCAGTATACTGAATATTAGGCCTGAGAAATAGCTCCTAAAACTAAATTGCATAATTTTTTATAGTAAGACATATCAAGCGTTGTGACAAATGTAGGTGTGTGGGTTTGTGTGCGTGCGTGTGCGTGTATGTACAAACACATACATATATGTACACATTTCTTATGTCCCACACGAGTGAAACTGTACGTTATGCTACTGGTTTGTATAATTAATATGATTTTATTTCAGGCTGCAATTGTTGGTTATAAGACGAAAAAGGTTTTTTTTCATTAGCGTACGAAATAAGTACTGCACTGTGTGTGATCAAGCACAGGAACAAGGGAAGGAACAGCCATTGCACACTTGTTACAAGTATTGGAGACAAGAACAAAGTGCATCCAGTATGGAAGCTGACATTATCGTAGAAGGTTTTTGCAGAAGTGAAGAAACGTATGGTTTGCGGTATAGAACTCTGATAGCCGATGGTGATAGTAGTGTCTACAAAAAACTACTTGAAGCAAGACCGTACAGAAACTTAACTGTCGATTAACTGGAATGCCGAAATCACCTTTTGCGTAATTACTGCAACAAGTTAAAATACGTCTTGACAACTGGAAAAAAAGGCCCATTTCATCTGAGGAAACAAATACATGCCAAAAGCTTATAGTTGCGGGGTGCTGATGTAAAAGAGGCTGAACACAGAATGAACGAGGAGGTGGCTATGCATGGACGTATAGAGAACCTGCGAAATGACATCATAAATAGCACTGATCATGTTTTTGGTGACCATCAACGATGTGTTTCATACTTCTGTGCCGGTATAAAAGAAGGTGAGAGAAATATTATTCCGCTTCTTAATGAGCATGGCCTGTACCGACAAAGGTAAGTTGAGCAGGCATAGCCACAGTTTACTTTACAACAGTGACAACAATTTCGTTGAGCATTACAACTCTGCATTACAATAAGTGCATCAACTACACAAAACACAAACACATCTTAACAAGTGCGATGCGCCGCGGCGGTGGTAGCCTACAATTCTGGAGCTGTACACTATAATCTTAATTTAAAAAAGTATGTGGTAAAAGTCCAGGTACAATTACAAAAATATTAGAAGCTCAAAGGAGATGGAAAGTGGAAGTAGNAAAAAAGTATGTGGTAAAAGTCCAGGTACAATTACAAAAATATTAGAAGCTCAAAGGAGATGGAAAGTGGAAGTAGCTAGAATAAGGCGTAAGAACATAGGTGGAAAGCCATCTCTAAAACCAAAGAAGCTGTTTTCTGGTAAAAAAGACAAAGATCCTGATTATGGAGCTATGGCACAAAAGCCAGATCTACCTGCAGATTATTTCAATGTTATGTGAAATGAGCTACTAGAAAACTGAAAAACCTTCAAAAAAGCAACGAAGCTGTGCATGAAATTGAAATACACACCAGGGACCTCCTGTATACTGGCCAGTGGCTGGAAGAAAGACGGAAGCGACTAACAGCATCAAATTGTGGCAATGTTTGAAGAAGACTTCCATCTACCAGCTATGAAGGTTTAGTAAAAAATATCCTCTACACTGATCTTCAACACATATCATCTGTGAAATACGGGAAAGAAAATGAGCACAGAACTATTGAAGCACTGGAAGAAGCTGCACATGTAAAAATGCGGAAATGTGGGTTTTTTTATTGATCCTGAATGACCGTATTTCGGTGCAACATCTTATGACTTGATAGATGAAGATGGCATTGTTGAAGTAAAATGTCCGGCGTCCGTAGAATTGTTGAACCCTGAAGCTGCTATTCTGCAATGGAAGGTGACCAAGACCTTTCAACCTTTTCTATTCTTTTAACGCCCCCATTACAAGTGCCATAAATATTATTATCAGCTTCAAGGCCAGCTGCATGTTACCCAAAGGTTGTACTGCTTGTTTGCTGTGTGCAGACCCAATCCTCCATTTGTGTATTACGAAAGTATACAGCGGGATGACGAATTCTGGGTAAAATAAATCTTAAAAAAGTAAACTTAATTCTACATGGAATGTCTGTTGTTAGAACTCGCGGACCCTCGACACACACGTCCAATGCCAATACCTAAACCGGAACGTATTTTGAACGAAAAAAGAAAAATAATTAAAGATCAGCTGAAATCTGCTGACAGTAAAATTTTCCATCCCTTCTGTTGAGCCATACTTCCTCTGTCGTACTGTCACGGCAGAGCAGTTTTTGGCTTGCACNAATCTGCTGACAGTAAAATTTTCCATCCCTTCTGTTGAGCCATACTTCCTCTGTCGTACTGTCACGGCAGAGCAGTTTTTGGCTTGCACCTAGCATTTATGTTACTGTATTAATTTTAAAGGCATTTGTTAAATACGGCATACACCATTTCCGTGGGAGCTTTAATACGTTCACAAATATTACTATGAATATCACCAGGAGATAGAATTTTGTAACTTTCTACAGGAATAAAATGACGCATGTCACCTGAAAGCACTTGTTGTTCTTAGTTATTACTATTTGGTTGTTGTTTGTTATTACATGTTGCTTTTTATGTACTGAGTAAATATAGTGCGCTTGTGAACATCTGATCTAAACATATCATATGATGACATTTATGTTGATGATGCATATAAGGATACACAATGAGATGACATTATATACTATGCAGGGCTTTCAAAAGTGCTGACTTTACCATGGACAGCCTATAACAGTAAATAACACATCGTGGAATAACACCACGCAAATTATCACTTAAGAGCAAACCATTTCTCTTTTAACAGCTATTCAAAAATTTTAATGCTTACCTTAGAACAAACACAGTTAGTTTTCAATCATACAAAGCCGATGGAAAAGAAAATTAGGCCTACGTTGTTGTCATAAACATCACTAGTAAGCGATAATAAATTGTAGTATTAAAAATGTGGTATACCGTTTACTAGTTTATATGGCCCATGTGTATAACTTAAAATTCTATATATTGATATTTTGGTGACTCGTAATGTTTAAATGCTGCTGTAATTATCTCAGTTTGATTGTACAGTAGACGCATCTCTATATACATGCAAAAATTACATTTTTGTTGTTTTGAAAAAATATTTTTAGTGTATGTATACATAATTAAGTATACGAATAATCTGTTAACAAAAAATTGTCAGATGTATTCAAGTATCGTAATTTAAGAACTATAATGTGTAATCTGTAATTATGAAGGCCCAATGCATTTTGCAATAAAGCATACTTACAAAACCAAAATATTCATGCCATAAACCTAAAGAAATAAAGCCAAAAGCCATTTCTCATGAGACTATAATTTTATTTTTCAAGTACATATTTGACAACGTAAATTTGCACTGTTCTTGTATTTTGAAGGAGTATTCAAATGTTGTAAATAAAAATAACAGAATTTGTTTAGAAAAAAATAGGTAAACGATTTTTGTTCTGTACTGTCAGTGAAATAAAATAATTTAAGTCGCAAGTTTGTTGGGAAATTTTTCAGTTCATAAATATTCGAAAATGTTAACCATACTACTTGCAATTTGATTACATAATAATCCTTAATTTTAAATTATTCTTAATGTTTTACCTTCAGTTAGTTGACCAATGACTGCTGCCTACAAAGAAAACTTCAGGGTTAATTGCTGATAGACGACAGCCTTAATTTAGTTATTATTACTTAATTGTATGAGGTATGACCTGTGATTTTACATAGGCATTCATTCAAGTGATGTTTTATTAGTGAACACTTGGAAACGAGAATAATAGTATGAAGCCCAAGATCCCAGTTTGTGTTTAGTATGTTGTGGACCTGTCAACCCTCCTCAAAGGGTCACTAATTCGTGCGGTCACAGGATGGCCTCGAGAACAAACGCACTTAGTGCTATAACAGCACAAGGGAGTCGGCCTTCTTAACCAGTCGCGGATTTCTGAACACGCTAGCCAATAAGGTAAAGATGACTCTTAGGGCTACAGAAATGTCTCGCAAAGCGCAAATTCCCCAAACAAAAAAATCAAGAAATAAATTACAGCTACGAAATATATGTTGATGGAGTTAGAATTACTGAAAATAAATCTGAATTCTGAGTAAATAGTCTATAATTTTTT
>NQII01001574.1:199037-212592 GCA_002778355.1 Clitarchus hookeri
GTGTCACAGCCACTCATAGCATGTAAGAACAGAACGTTCTCTGCAACAGTCTTGTTCTTTACAGCGAGGAGTGGAGAGTATGTTGTTATGGAGTTTTGTCTTTTCCTGGCTTTAAGAAGAAAACGTTGTTTTCCTTCACAAACCAATGAGAATCACCAACAGGTCTGCATCTTCTCCTACCACGACTACTGAGAGTAACCTAAATCGGTCAGACAGCGCTTCTGTGACTATCAGCATGTCCGCATCTTCTGGTGCTTGTTTCGCCGGGTACTCGCTGATATCATAAACCTGCGATCTGACTTCCTCGCAAATTATTTTTACAGCTGCTTCCTCTACACGAAGCTTCTCTTCTGCTTCAGACTTACACTTCTGCTGATACCATGCATCGTTCAGTATCTTCTCCCCAATATTTTTAAAACAAACAACAGTCTTCTTTTTCTTATTGTTCGTGAATATTTTATCCTCGCCATATTTCTCTTTAAATCTGGCCTTGACTGTGTTCGCATCTGGCACATAGTCTTCTTTTATTTGTTCAATTAGTTCATCTAACGAGAACTGGCATTTATCATTGCTGCTTTCAAGGTATGTGTATATGTATTACATTGGAACATCAATTTCAAGTGCAAATGGACCACGCCTTGTCGATACTACTTTCGGTTTTCTTGCTTTAGCAGACAGTTTTGTACAACAGTTTTTGTGGTATTGCACATCGTATGAAACCAAGTCGGGGACATGCTCAATCCGGCGAAGTCTAGCCGTCCATATTCATCATTTGCGTCTTGGGCATCCTTCATAATACTGTTTCTCAAGCTTTGAGTTGTGTCACGAACCTGGTACACAACATCCCGCTCATTTGGAGGTTTTTTGGATTCTGCTGTCAAAAACGGAGCAGTAATTTCCAATCCACATATGAAACAGTTAGTTCTGAAAGAAAAATGAGTGACTGCTGACTGGGTTCGTTGAGCTGTACTGGCGTCTCGTTTTTTCAGAAAAGCAACACTGGATCGACCATCTGAATATGATTTCCTGCACTTTTCATGCACTTTGACAGACGTTTGTCCCCTCGCCCTACCACTCTTCCCATCTTTCCTTCTTTTACTGGCTTCAATAAACGATGCAACTCCTTTCTCTTTCACTGCTGCTTTTGTCTACATCTTCTAGCGGCAAGTCACAGATAAAACACACCGACATCGCGAAATTCACGTTAGCATGGTAAATGGAACTTGTAAAACCGGACACATATACGAACAGTGGAATATCTGAACATCAACTGACGAGCTGGTGGCTTGGTTGGGGCCCTCAGGGACAAGTACGACTGTACTTAGAGGGGGGGGGAGGGGCCTTCCGCAGGTAGCGACCATCTGCCACAANTGGAGGTTTTTTGGATTCTGCAGCCAAAAACGGAGCAGTAATTTCCAATCCACATATGAAACAGTTAGTTCTGAAAGAAAAATGAGTGACTGCTGATCGGGTTCGTTGAGCTGTACTGGCGTCTCGTTTTTTCAGAAAAGCAACAATGGATCGATCATCTGTATATGATTTCCTACACTTTTCATGCACTTTGACAGACGTTTGTCCCCTCGCACTACCACTCTTCCCATATTTCCTTATTTTACTGGCTTCAATAAACGATGCAACTCCTTTCTCTTTCACTGTTGCTTTTGTCTACATCTTCTAGCGGCAAGTCACAGATAAAACACACCGACATCGCGACATTCACGTTAGCATGGTAAATCGAACTTGTAAAACCGGACACATATAAAAACAGTGGAATATCTGAAAATCAACTGACGAGCCGGTGGCTTGGTCGGGACCCTCAGGGACAAGTACGACTGTACATGGAGGGGGGGGGAAGGGGCCCTCCTCAGGTAGCGACCATCTGCCACAAAAAAATAAGGGTATTCAATGGCTTACTGAGATAAGAAGCATAACCCCACATTCCAACACTCAAACATTCATTCCAATATTAATTTATCATCTTTCCATGATTTTGTGGCGCGTAGCAGGCCGGATGATTTTCACTTTTTTTCACTAATTTATCTCCTTTCTTTCAATTTGATTTTAGACAACTCTTTGAAAACAACTGGACCCAATATTTATTTCAAGTGTATTTCAGCGGACCCCGTATTTATTTTTAAGTGTATTTCATCGAGTTCAATACCGTACATGGTCAAAAATATCATAACATGTGTCGTTTCCACGGATATCGGGCGTAGAAAGTCGAAATATGGCGTTTTTGCGATTTTTGGGAATTTTGCCCATTTTTTGGCGCGCTCTAGCGGCGGAACAGTTGGTGGCAGAAAAAAATATTTTGGACAACAAATGTAGGCAACTTTGTATACTTCAATTTTTTATAGAGTGCTCGTTTCGAAAAAACGCATAGTTCCTATGTTAAAGGCATAAAACCAAAAAAGTGCCAACAATTTCGAGGTTTTTTGTAAAACAAAAACCATGTTCCGGGCAATATTTCTGTCAGAAAACCTCATATTCGTGTTCAGCAACCCAAAAAACATAAGGAATGACAACGATTACGACTATACCTAAACTTTCCGCTAAAGACCCTCTTTTTTCCTAATTTACCTAGCCTATATGGTTTTCCACTGGTTACAAGAAGAAGTGTATGCTCTATAAACTAAAAAAAGTTACAGTTCAATCACTAAAAATCAAATGTTTTACAATTTTAAAGTATTTATTCAATACTCTCTTGACAGTGTTTTGTGGTGAAATTTTTGTATTCAGCGCGCAGGGATATAGCTTCAAATATACAATTTTCTACCGTAAAGGCATTAACACTGGGTCGATCAAAAGTATTTATTGACTTAAAGGCCCATTTATTTCCACGTAAGATTTAAAACAGCAGATATGCTTAGGCACTAATATGTCTTAGGTCGAAAAGTAAAAATATTAATTGAGCCACGGATCTCTCACTCCATAAGTCCATTATCTTCGGCAAACTTGTTAGCAGTGTTTTAATATTGTTATTGTATATGCATTCAATTCCATCTTTTAAGACTAAGATAAACTCGGTAGGCATTACATACCTTCAAGAAAGAAGGCAGCCGGCCACAGTTACGTTTGCGCTAGTAAGACGCCCCTACATAAAATTCAAATGCTCAGGTGGTTGAATTATTGAGCAGAGAAAATTGCCATAACAATCCCGTTATGGGCAGTTAACGGTAAAATGTGCACTTTTGAGGCCCTAGTTACTTTTTCTTTTCAGTAATTTTTTATCCTTTAACCATCTTCTAAATAAATATTACCATGTAAGTAATACACACAGTTTGTATATTCCACCGCACCCGGAAGTTAATGTCTGAGACTAAGATGAAATATGTTTATTGACTACTATTTCAAATGGGATGACTTTAAAAAGTGCTCACTTTACCGTGAATAGCATATACTGGTAAAATATCAAGTATTAAAACAGCCGTTTGACTCTTTTGATTGGACTGCAACGTCTGAATGGATTCGCCTGCTCGTTAGGCCGTCACTACCGATTCCAACTTTGTCACTATGAATAATTATGTAAGGCCAACCAACACAACTTGAAGCTATGTTCGTCTTTACTTACTCCTCGTTAAGTTAATGTTTTCTTTGCTGAGATATATGTTCAGTACCAATTTATTAATTTGTTAGTTTTAACAACTGATGACTGAATTGTAGGGTTTTATGGCATCAGAAGGTAGCATCAACATTTCGGTTGCAAATGTAAACTAATAAAGTAAAAAAATGTACATTAATAGCATTTTTGCTGAGCTGCATTTTGATTGTATATTAACATAATAATTATATGAAAATGAAATGTTAATAGCGTTTGAAGCTTGTAACTTAATATTTAAATTCCCATGTTAACTAAATTCCAAAACATTAAAACGGAAAGACTATGGCTACTCTCATTTTAAAATTAGGACAAACAAAAATGTTTCAACGGGAAGGTTCGACTTCCTGATATTTCTGTGATCCAATTGTTTGTTTTAAACATTCATTTAAGGTTCACATTTATAATTAACTTATTGCAAAGAAATTTATTTACTCTCTGTTTCAAGAACTTCCAGAGCACAATCAAAGAAATTTATAAACAAGATTTACAAATACGAAGATGTTCTTTAAATTTAGAGCCGTCCCCGTCGACTTAGTAAAATAAATATTAATTACTAAAATAAAGGTTGACAAACAAATTACATAGAAGGGACAGAGGAATGTGGATAATTGATTGAGTAGTTATCTATAAGAGTGCCGTTTAAGTAATTTTGCGTTTGTTGTGCTGGAAAATATTGCTTCATTATTACTGTAAAATATTTTTTTTCTTTTCCTGTTGGAGGTATGTCAGTTTGTAACTAAGCAAATTTAAGTCGAGTATTGATCAATTGAATGTTACACTACATTTTATCGCGCAGTTTATTCTGTATGCATGATACATTCAGCATTTGTTGCATCGATAAATTAGCCATATAAGTGAGAGTAGGGAATCCAATCAATGCGTACCGCACATTTTTGACAAGTGCAGAATCATGAAAGCACTGTCTTTGCGTCTTATCAACATAGGGAATATGAACATTTTCATTGCTTTGAAACATTTATGTAATGGGAAACATCTACTCCCGAACTTTTGCTACCTGTATTTCTAGATGAATTATTATTTTACGCACCAAAATCAAAGGAAGTAATTCGCAAAACAAAAAGTTCTACTTAAGTTCACTGTTATAAATACTGAATAAGTTATACTTACAGTCATGCTGGAAGAAGAAAGATAATTCTTGCTCTTTGTTTAAACTTCCTTGGATTAGGTTACGCTTCCTATCGGCTATTGAAGTCTCCGTCCAAGGCACATCTCGCAAGGCACTACTCACTGTTTGATATTTTAGAACAATAAGTTCAGCTTAGAAACGATACTGTAGTTGTTATGCGAGCCAAAAGTGCAACAAATCACTGAAAGACGTCACTGAGTGGCGCAGGTGGTACGGACACCCGGAAGTTGCGCGGCGCGTTCGCGGTGCTGGTGTAAGCAGCTCGTGCACGACTGCCGGCACCGCACAACTCGACACAACCTTCTTTCCCTCGAGTCTCGCCAGCAACTGAGCCAGCCAGCCAGTCATAGCCTGCTGCGAGGTGCGTGGCCGGGCTCAGGTCTCTCAGGGGAGTGGAGCTGCTGGAAAATGCCGCGGGGGACTACGGCGGCGACCTTTCCTTTCCCGAGTCATCGGTCGGCATACCTGCTCTGCGCTGCTGCCAACTCTCCCGCTAAAAAGACGAAAATAAAAACAACCATTGTCTATGAGGGATCAAAATGTATTCACCAGAATAAGGAAGGGAAGGTCACAGATATCAGTATTCGTTTTGGTATCCGGAATATCATCAACTTGTGTTATAAACGTTATTAAATATAATTATAGGATATAACTAATTGTTGTGTATTACAAGGACGTTTATGCCTACGTGACGACGTTTTAAAACAGTATATTACTAAACCTTCCTTTTTTCTTAATTAAACCCTCCTCTTTAATGGTGTAACTAGGAGGTTTGTTTGCGGAAAGTAAATGGGAATAAGTTATATGAGAATAGGCCCTACGTATTTTTGGGGGCGAGGAGTCGTTGTTTACGATGGAGTGCTGCGTTCAATAAATATGTTTTTTTTTAGCTTTTTTATTGTTTTGTTAAAAAAATTATTTGTGATATATTTTCATTATTAAAAAATTCTGCTGCTGCCAGTAAAACGAAAAATGTTATTATTCAGCAGATGAGTGCAAATTTTTAATATTTTCACGACTGATTGCTATAATGCAAAATTGAATATTCCTTGGTGACTGGTGGTTCCAACAGCACACGCTACCAGTATTTTAATAGAAAAGTTTCCTTTTTTATGTTTTAGGGCAGAGGAACAGAACAGTTTTCTTTGGACGCAAAATGTAAATAAATAACGCAGTATTTCCATTACTTTAGTTCAACCTCATATGCTCCGGTATATTATTTTTCTGTATTTCCGTTCATCCTTTTTAGTGTGTCATATGAGAACATATACAACAATCAGTGCTACTTGCTTGGTGTATGTTTATTTGGAAGGACATGTACCAGGACATTACTGAAAGAGTATAACTTTGTAAATTTTGTGCTCTACGTGTATCAGANTTATTTGGAAGGACATGTACCAGGACATTACTGAAAGAGTATAACTTTGTAAATTTTGTGCTCTACGTGTATCAGATACCAAACTGGGTTTTCTTCCATGTGACACTGCAGGGCAACCTTCGCGAAAAACTTTTTGTTGATTTCGTTACAGTTTTTCTTTTCCAGGAGACAACCCAATGCCGTTAGTGTGTGTAGATGCGTTTTCTAAATTGGTATAGCTCATCCCAACAGCGGGGTGGAGAAATGTTGTCCTTATATTAAATAATACTCTTTTCGTCTCTCATTTACATAAAAACGACCACACCAATCNGGGTGGAGAAATGTTGTCCTTATATTAAATAATACTCTTTTCGTCTCTCATTTACATAAAAACGACCACACCAATCTACTTTCATAATTCTTAGTCTATTGCTGAAGGGAAAAAAGGCTGATTAGATCACATTGCTGTATGAGTCTGTGTGTTTGTCTATGTGTGTGCGTATCCTCTTCTTTTAGCTTTTGAATATGTGAACCGAATNTTGCTGTATGAGTCTGTGTGTTTGTCTATGTGTGTGCGTGTCCTCTTCTTTTAGCTTTTGAATATGTGAACCGAATTTCACTAAACTCGGTACACATGTAGTAATTGTAGGGACACCCGAATTTAGCGAAAAGATTTCAAGACCAGATGTATTTCATAAAACTTTATCTCAGAACCACTTTCGTAATTGGCTGATCTAGGTGTTACGCTTCTTAGACGTCTGCCCTCGAATCGCAGACGGACAGAATCGGAGCTACCTAATTCTGAATGACCAGTCAAACAAGAAAATGTCTTCACACAGACACACACCGCCAATAAACAAAATATAAACTTCTGTAAGCCTGCAGGATATTGAAATATAGCACGCGCGAGAATATTTTCACGAAATCCAGGTGTCCCTAGTAATTAGTAAATACTTACTTTAAAAATGGTGGNCCAGGTGTCCCTAGTAATTAGTAAATACTTACTTTAAAAATGGTGGCCATTTTAAAATTTTAGTTGATGAATGATATCTCGGGAATCATTC
Source organism: Clitarchus hookeri (assembly GCA_002778355.1). NCBI lineage: Eukaryota > Metazoa > Arthropoda > Insecta > Phasmatodea > Phasmatidae > Clitarchus > Clitarchus hookeri. The sequence goes on from NQII01001574.1 coordinate 206,207, forward strand.
AAACAATGTAACCCAAATGTTGTATGTTGACAATGTACAACACAAGTATTGAATTTAGAGATTGATGTTGTTAGTCTGCCATTTTTGGATTAAACCACCACATGGAAAAATAAAGCTTTATTGTTATAACCCGAAAATTACTACACCAATTCTGGCCAAAATTGGCAAGTAAGTTAAACTATGTAAGCGATGGAAATGTATGCAATTTTAATTGATTAGGTGCTTATTTTCAAAATGGTGGCCATACAAATATTTTAGTGTTTTTGTTTATCTACCACGCCGTTTAACCAAATTCGACCAAATTTTGTACTCTGAAAATATCTTTCACATGCATCATATATGCCAACAAATAGCCACTTTTGTAAACCATTTTGTAAGATATCGCCACATAAAATAATAAAGTTTCTATGTCATATCTCGGGAAATAATAGACCGATTTCTACCAAGTTTGGCAAACAAATAGTATTCGTGGTATAAATTGGTGTGTTTAAAGTAGGTCAGAGNATAGACCGATTTCTACCAAGTTTGGCAAACAAATAGTATTCGTGGTATAAATTGGTGTGTTTAAAGTAGGTCAGAGAATTATTTAAAAATTCGTGGCTATGTAGCCGTTTTAACTTAGTAAGCAATATCGTCGAAACCATGTAATTAATTCCAACATTACTTTGAGTGCTGGTAGTATATATTAAAACCACCAATTGTGTACATACAAAGTCTCTTTTTCCCTCCATATTGCGAAATATCATCACATGACAAATTACAATTTTTATGTCTTATCTTCGAAAAAAACAATATTCTCACTAAACTTGGCAAACAAGTATCACTGCAGAAGGCGATATGTTTTCACTGCTTCAGACACTTGTTTAAAAAAAAAGCCACCATATAAAAATTTTAGCTCAGGTTGTTATGTCTACGAAACTACGAATCAAGTTTCAACCTAGGACCTAATTTTGTATGACGGTAATATACATTATAACTATGAAATTTGTCTATAAAGAGTCTTATTTCTCCACCATTTTGTAAGATAGCCCTACATGAAAATATTAAGTTTTTATGTCATATCTCGGAATACAATCAACCGATTCCTACCAAATTCGGTGAAGAAGTTGTACTGTGGTAGGCCATATTAATTTGTATGTTTTAAGTGTACCAAACACTTTTGTCATAACGGCGGCTGTAAAAACATTTTAGCGTNGCCATTTTAAAATTTTAGTTGATGAATGATATCTCGGGAATCATTCAAACAATGTAACCCAAATGTTGTATGTTGGCAATGTACAACGTAAGTATTGAATTTAGAGATTGATGTTGTTAGTCTGCCATTTTTGGATTAAACCACCACATGGAAAAATAAAGCTTTATTGTTATAACCCGAAAATTACTACACCAATTCTGGCCAAAATTGGCAAGTAAGTTAAACTATGTAAGCGATGGAAATGTATGCAATTTTAATTGATTAGGTGCTTATTTTCAAAATGGTGGCCATACAAATATTTTAGTGTTTTTGTTTATCTACCACGCCGTTTAACCAAATTCGACCAAATTTTGTACTCTGAAAATATCTTTCACATGCATCATATATGCCAACAAATAGCCACTTTTGTAAACCATTTTGTAAGATATCGCCACATAAAATAATAAAGTTTCTATGTCATATCTCGGGAAATAATAGACCGATTTCTACCAAGTTTGGCAAACAAATAGTATTCGTGGTATAAATTGGTGTGTTTAAAGTAGGTCAGAGAATTATTAAAAAATTCGCGGCTATGTAGCCGTTTTAACTTAGTATGCTATATCGTCGAAACCATGTAATTAATTCCAACATTACTTTGTGCGCTGGTAGTATATATTACAACCATCAATTGTGTACATACAAAGTCTCTTTTTCCTTCTATATTGCGAAATATCATCACATGACAAATTACAATTTTTATGTCTTATCTTCGAAAAAAACAATATTCTCACTAAACTTGGCAAACAAGTATCACTGCAGAAGGCGATATGTTTTCACTGCTTCAGACACTTGTTTAAAAAAAAAGCCACCATATAAAAATTTTAGCTCAGGTTGTTATGTCTACGAAACTACGAATCAAGTTTCAACCTAGGACCTAATTTTGTATGACGGTATTATACATTATAACTATGAAATTTGTCTATAAAGAGTTTTATTTCTCCACCATTTTGTAAGATAGCCCTACATGAAAATATTAAGTTTTTATGTCATATCTCGGAATACAATCAACCGATTCCTACCAAATTCGGTGAAGAAATTGTACTGTGGGAGGCCATATTAATTTGTATGTTTTAAGTGTACCAAACACTTTTGTCATAACGGCGGCTGTAAAAACATTTTAGCGTNAGGCCATATTAATTTGTATGTTTTAAGTGTACCAAACACTTTTGTCATAACGGCGGCTGTAAAAACATTTTAGCGTAGTGTGGTATATCTACGAAACTATGTAACCGATTTCAACTTCATTTATATACAGCATTATCTATGACAAACATAGAATGTGCTATTACATAGCCTTTTTGTCCTCCATTTATGAAGATCGTCACAAGTAATATTTGAGGTTTTATGCCACATCTCTAGTACCAATAAACCGATTACCAACCAATTTTACACACAAGTTCTGCTACAGTACGGTATGTGAACTAACATGTTTTCGATACGGCAGGCCTTTTTAGTTGAGTACATATAAATCATTTATGTTAGCATGTTATAACTATTAAACAATTATACGAAATTAAACCTTATTTTGTACAATAACAGTATTCGTTAGAAGCATACAANATGTTATAACTATTAAACAATTATACGAAATTAAACCTTATTTTGTACAATAACAGTATTCGTTAGAAGCATACAGAAACCATTTTTTTGCCATTTTTTTTTGCAAAATAGTGCCAAGAAAGAAAATAAAAATTTTTCCCATATTTTTGGAACAATTTAATTAATTTCCACCAAAATTTTCACATCAGTAGTGCTACAGAATGCCATATAAACANATGTTATAACTATTAAACAATTATACGAAATTAAACCTTATTTTGTACAATAACAGTATTCGTTAGAAGCATACAAAAACCATTTTTTTGCCATTTTTTTTGCAAAATAGTGCCAAGAAAGAAAATAAAATTTTTTTCCATATTTTTGGAACAATTTAATTAATTTCCACCAAAATTTTCACATCAGTAGTGCTACAGAATGCCATATAAACANCCATATTTTTGGAACAATTTAATTAATTTCCACCAAAATTTTCACATCAGTAGTGCTACAGAATGCCATATAAACATAAATGATTTAAATGGGACCAGGCATTAGTTTTCAAAATGGCGTCCACATGAATATTTTTATAAGTTCCTCATATCTATTAAACATTCCAAACTTTGTATGTGTACAGTTTATATATATATAGAAGCATCCAATAAAGAACGTCTTTTTTAGGCAATTTTGTAAGATGGCATAAAATAATAATATGTAATATCTACTGGACCAAGTAACCGATTTTCACTCAATTTTTCACACATGTATCACTACGATAGGCCATGTAAACTTACGTGTTTTAAGTGGCTCTGTCACTTACTTACAAAATTCCCTATAATATTTCACGTTTTTTTTAACCCTATCGTTAAAATCATTGTACTGATTATATTCAAAGTTGGTGCTCCGAATCCTACATCCGTAATGCAGATTACATGCTAGTTTATGGTACGAGGTTCGGGTCCTGGATAAGGCACGTGTGTATTTGTCATTGTATTACTACTGTTGCTAATATGTCTAGTTTCATATCTAATGATGTTTCTGTCAAAAATACGCCAAGGCCTATCTACCATCTCGGTTTTTAAAAACTTTAATTAAAACTTATTTTTCATCCACGTGGAGGGCAGTAGGATGATTAGTTATGGAAGTAACTCCTTGTTTATATTGTCATCGACATGGAAATCATAACTTACTATCGAAAAAAAATATATTTTTTTTTACTACATGATTTATAGAAAATTTTTCACGCAAACACAGTATATTGCTTGTCTGAAGACCGATCGTTCGATAGATTTCAAATACCGGTTGTGCACGTACTGTACCTTATTGAAATCATTATTCCGTAAAATTTTAGACACTATTTTATTCCAGTCTTGCATTATGCACTTCTTTTGTTAGTGTTTATTTAGTTGTAGTACAAATTCTTTGTTACCAAAGCGACATCTTTTTCAGAGGAGTTTGTCCAAATAGTTCAGCCATGCACCGCCAGATGGGACCACCATCGCGTAGCTTCCATTCATCCACCCCAGTAGGGCACAGTCGTCTTGGGCACAATCAGCATTAACTAGAGGTGTTTGAGGTATGAAATGGGCGTGGAGAAGACCATCGAAACGGGAGAGGGGGACAGTTGAGGATGAAAGGATGTGGATGGGTGTGAAAAGGAGGGAGAAGACGGTGGAAGGCAGGAAGGCCGAGGAGCAGTTTTGCTATCTCCCTGCTGCTGTCACTGGCGGTACTGTCTGGCTCGCGACAGCCTGCAGTTGGATACAGAAATGCACAGGTGGATAGTTTTGATGGCCTTATGAAAGTTTCAACCAATTCTTGTTGTATGTAGAGAACAAACGTGTTTAAGTTGATTTCTGCAGTATTTGTTTTGAACACGGCCATTTTATATTTATAAACTCCCATGCGGAAACTTTATATCGAAATATTTTACACCTATATAGGAAACACGTGGTCTATATATCTATTCTCCGTTTCATAAAACTTCAGTAAATGNTCGAAATATTTTACACCTATATAGGAAACACGTGGTCTATATATCTATTCTCCGTTTCATAAAACTTCAGTAAATTTTTATGGTTATCGAAAAGTAGTGCGGTCATATTGAATCCCTCCTTTGTTCAGTCGTTGAGGAAAACGACGTTTGCAAACAAGCTCTACGAACCCAAAGGCAGGCGCTGGCAGCTTCAGTCCAGTACTTAGGCTACTAAAGCTCGTTGCTTTTCTCAACTGTTTCATTTTGGTTATAGTTAAACAATATCCTAGCTTAGGTTCTGTTTATTTTATTGATGGGGCGGGGAACTCTAGTTTATCGTCTTTGGTGAGGTAGGATTGGTTTGCGGCTTTTCTTATGGGAGAGTAGCAATTTTAACTGCCCATTGCTTTAATGATGCAGTGTTAAATTTTGCCGACATGGGAATAATCTAATTACCATAACTCGAAAGTTGTAGCTTCCCCGAAAGAATAAAACGCGATAAATATGTTGCTGTTCATACCCATGTTAAAAATGAACTATGTAAACATTTACAGTAAATTTAACTTCACTTGTAAAAATTGTTGTATCTTTAGTAAAAAATTAACTAGGGTAAAAAGGAGCGACTTTTTAAGGCCATGAACATTTCAAATATTATAGGAACAAATTTTAAAAACAGTATTTAAAAACACACAAACTTATTGTTTACTTTGTAATTCCCAAACACGTAACGAGCCTTGAACAAATACTTCACTAAAATCGCTTCTGTTGGCCACTGTTACGAAATAATTTATTTCCTTACTTATAAAATGANAGTATTTAAAAACACACAAACTTATTGTTTACTTTGTAATTCCCAAACACGTAACGAGCCTTGAACAAATACTTCACTAAAATCGCTTCTGTTGGCCACTGTTACGAAATAATTTATTTCCTTACTTATAAAATGAACAAAACGCTTATGCTGTTTCTAGAAACCTACAAATTTAAACTTCTGAATGTAAATAATTTGTTGCTCGTGTTTCATGAGTGTTAAAAAAAATGGCGGACCAAAGCACACACGAAACCATTTTACGAAGCGGCAGGCACATGTCGATATTTCATTTCACTGATGAGGCTATTCTAAACTGACACCTACAACGAAATACATTTAATAAAATGTGTAAATACAAAAATTATTAATTTAATATATATATATACATGTATATGTATATTTATATATGTATATATACATATATATATTTATGTATATATACAATGAGNCCTCCTAATATCGTGTCGGACCTCCTTTTGTCCGGCGAAGTGCAGCAACTCGACGTGGCATGGACTCAACAAGTCGTTGGAAGTCCCCGGAAGAAATAATGAGCCATGCTGCCTCTATAGACGTCCATAATTGCGAAAGTGTTGCCGGTGCAGGAGTTTGTGCACGAACTGACTTCTCGATTGTGTCCCATAAATGTTCGATGGCATTCATGTCGGGCGATCTTGGTGGCCAAATCATTCCCTGGAATTGTCCAGAATGTTCTTCAAACCAATGGCGAACAGTTGTGGCCCGGTAACATGGCGGATTGTCATTCATAAAAATTCCATCGTTGTTTGGGTACATGAAGTCCATGAATGGCTGCAAGTGGTCTCCAAGTAGCT
>NQII01001574.1:212755-312333 GCA_002778355.1 Clitarchus hookeri
AAGCGGCTTCGCTCGCGTAGTTATAGTAACAAACTTATAGGGAGAAATAACGGTATTTGTTATTAGACAGACACTGTCCATAAACACAGAACACAGCACTAACGATGTCATTTTTTGGTGCTAGAATCGCTCTTTTACATAGCTACTGGTCGTCATTTATATTTCATTATAGATGTAAGTAAACGCTAGCAATCAGTTTCGTATCACTCTGCACCAAATTATTAAAATCCCCCGTTAGTGACACACAGCCCTCGGCATCTGTTTCTAACCGCCCATCTCCAATTTTTAATAGTGTATCAGCATAATGTCCTGTATCAACGTTATTGTAGAGGTACACTCTCATATTTGTCGTCAAGCTGATTTTCTTGACATTTGCCCATAAGCTAGACGACTTGAAACAGGCTTTGATTTCATCTGCAGGTGTGCCCCTCTGAATCACCGGTAGAGGTTGGCGGAAGTCGCCGGCCAGTAATACAACCATTCTTTCCATAATGTCTGTATTGTTTCGTATATCCTGTAGAGTTTGGTTTAGGGCCTCTATCGCTTTTTTTTGTGTGACATTGTCCTTTCGTCCCACATTAAGGATCAACATTGACGCAGCATTGTACCCCGAGCGCTATTTTTACTAAAAACAATTTCCTGAGGGAGTGAGATATTTATTTGGGATAAAAAGTAGCTTATCTCACTTCCCGGCCCTCCATCTATCTCTGTGTAAAAAATCACGTCGATTCGTTTCTTCTTTGCGCTGTGAAAGAAGGACAAACAAACAAACACACTTTCTCATTTATAATATTAGTTAGGATATATATCTTTAATATTTATAGATATCTTTAATCATAACGAAAGAGAGTGCAGTGGCATTCGCCAGGCGGAGGCGCGTCACGTAACTGTAATGCACGCATTTTATACCGTAATTTTGCAAAATGTTTGTTCTTCAGTTAAAAAATATTGCACCTTATTCTAAGAAGTTAATTTTAAACCATAAAAGTTGTAATTATCATTGAGGTTCTAAATTATAATTTTTAATTCCCAGTACCATTTTTTCCCCCCGTAAGCATCGCAAAGTTCGCCAAAATAACAAACCTGCATCCCGCAACAACCATCAGCTGACCCAATATTTTGCAAATGAGAGCGTTTTCTGTGTATATGCCATATAGGTTGGTCACAATGTCTGTCAAAATTTACTCAAGTTATATGAAACGGAGAATAATCAACAAAAAAAAAAAAAAGGGCGCAGTGAATATTTACATTTTAATATAGGTCTCGAACAATTAAATCTCAGTGTTATATCAATTGTTTGCTTTCTGTGTATGCCAAAATAAAACGAATTATGAAACACAAAGTGGTGCCTAATTTGTTGCTACCAAAAGCAACGCTCAACGAGATCTCTCGGAAAATAATGGCTAGGAAAAGGAATGAAAAAAAAAANCCAAAATAAAACGAATTATGAAACACAAAGTGGTGCCTAATTTGTTGCTACCAAAAGCAACGCTCAACGAGATCTCTTGGAAAATAATGGCTAGGAAAAGGAATGAAAAAAAAAATATATCATGGTCACATATGATTAGTCCGTAGAGGTGTCCCAACTTGTTTGTTTTATTAACATTTTAGCATAAGCAAACGGTAAAGGTAGAACTGCTGTATTGATATCTAGGTTAAAGACGTGGGTTCGCAACAATAGACACAAGAAGAATGGGATAAAAGCTTAATTAGTGTCGTCCTTTTTGTGGCCGGAACTATTTAACTGTGGTGACAAAAATAATGCATAATTAAAATAAAATGCGTATTCGTCGGTTGGCGATCTTGTTGGAGTAAACTAACTACAGCAACTCCGTCAACATGAACGATTTCGGTGTTATCCACAATAGCTTGTCCGTGGACCACGGTCTGCTAACACCTAACTGCTGATTGGTGCACTTGACCTCTGACGTCACAGCTCGCGGTCCCCATGTCCCAAGGTCCCATGTTCCAAGGTCCCATGTTCCAAGATCATTTTCTAGTTTCAACTTTCGTCCGCGGACTCACGTGGACGTGTCTCAGGTTGTTTGTTTCGTTTACATTTTATCGGTGCAACTAGTAAAAGTAAATAATACTGTATTGATATCGAATAGAGAAGTTTGAAAAAACATAAACGCTACATTTACAGTGGCATAATTGTCAATCTCGCAGCTGCGAAAACGAACATTTAATAAATAAAAACCCAAAAACGTACTTACTCGAACAACAAAAATATCCAAATAAATTTAAATTAAAGAGCAAAATAAAAAATTATTTGCAAAACTCGAACAAAAAAAAATGAAGTACATTGCGGCATACGTCAACGGGCGTAGTACCTGCGGACAACTGGTCCGTAGGCAGAGCTATTGTTGACTAGGCTTTACTGACAGTCAGTGCTTTCGTTCAACTATACAAAGTTAGGGACGGGGATTTTGTTTTCAAAGGTTGGTTTTAAAAGTGTGGGAGTAACCGCGGACCAGCTCTACGTCATCTCAGCGCGTGGCTATAACGGGCTGGGTGTTAGTAAAGCTTGGTTTACATTTAAAAGCATAACAGTAAACAGAAAACTTGGGTCGTGTGCACAAGAATAAACCACTATGTTTTCGAAGCAATTGATTCACTACTGCGCATAACATGTCGTGTACATGAGAATTCTTGGCATTGTACACAAATTAATTGGTTGTATTTCATTTATTGTGGAGGCGCATGGAGCAACAGCCAATGAGAGCACAGTATAAAACTTTCAACAAAGTTGTTTATTTAAAATGGAAGAACAGTTATGCGACAGAAACGAAGAAATCTCGCAAGATATTAATTTAGACAAAAAAAACAGGTAACAGTTTACTGAAATAAATTTTTAAAGGTTATGTAGAGATTTGTGATCGCAAAAACATAGATTTTAAAGAAAAGCAAAAATGCTAAATATTTTAAAATTATGTGAAATTTCAACACATTATCGCCATCTGTAAAGAAATTCCATTATTTACCAACACTGCCAAATGACGTCAAACTAGTGTCGAAATATCATTTGCCGAACATAATACATAAGTATTCAATTGTGAATCAATTTTGTACAAGAATTCTGGTCGTGTGAATGTTCTACTGTTATGTTCTATGCACTGTGCGTATATATTTTGATTGTGAACCCAGCTTAAGTATAAGAAGTGTATAAGTATGAATGAGTGTTGTGTGGTGACAGAGAGGTGCGGGCGGCTGCTAACTGCTCCTAGCCGCTCCGCAGTAATGGTACAGTACCTCGCCGACACAAGCTGTCCCCTGCATTCCGCGCGCCTTGCTGCGCTACAGATGTCCTCACTCCACAGAACTGCACCCGCCCTCCTTCACACACTCCCTCAACATTTTCCGTCCTTCCTCACAACTGGTTAGCTGTTAATTAAAACTTTCAAATAACTGAAAATAAATGCCTACCACTACCTGCACATTGTTATTATGTTTCCGTATATTTGACTACTGTCTAGGACATTTTTATGGTTATTAAATTAAGTTATATAAACTGCTCGGCAGGGCTTTAATAAAGATTTTTCCTTGAAAATCAACTACGCTTTTATTGATTCCATTCAAATAATAACCGTATATAATATTTCCATGCAAACTATTATTCCCATTCGCGCTTTATTTTTATAATTATAACGGTCTCAAAATGTAAAATTTCTTAACTCCTTTGTAAACAATTAAAACGGTTTTCTATTGGCTAACGTGCGTGTGACGTAGTTGTACTTACATGCTTTTGTTTCGCCATCTTAATGTCAGCATGCGACCGAACGTATTTTCTGCTGATTGCCGTGAATTTCAGAGAAACTTTGAAAAAGGGATAAAATAGTTTTTGGATTCGTAGGTTTCTTATAAAATTTGCTGATAGATTTAACATGATTTTGCTTCAATTGTGGCCACCTTCGTTGATGTTTGAAATGTAGTCGGCGTTTCAAAACTCTATTTTAGTACAGAATTAGGCAATGTATTAAAACCTTTAAGTAAATTTTTTATTAAAGAATTTAACTCTCGCGAAATACCACTTTTCTTTTAAATCCATGTCATTATGCCTAATTAAAATATTTTCCTACAAACGCATACCTTTAAATTCTCAAAACATGAAGCCTTTTGTTGCCACATTTGACGAGCATTATATTTCCATATGCATATTATAAATGTAATTTTTGTATCACAATTCTTTTTTAAATTAGTCCTAAAATTAAGATTAAGTGTCTAAATATTAAATTAGCATGACGCGAGTTTTATGAAAGAAATATTTTTAACGTAGGCCTATATAACAGGCATAAACAAAATCGTAAAATCGCAAAATTATAAAGCAATTTTCAACGATAATATTATTAGTATTTATATCTGGCAAAGGACATTTTTATATTTATTAAAAAAGTGCAAAAACACGTACTGGTCATATACGTAGTGTAAAACACATTAAGTTTTTATGAAACGTAAAGCCAATTTCTCGTTGGCTGTACAGGCACGGCATTAAAATAAACGTCACGGTGTTAAGGATTAGGCCATAGCGTATTTACAGTAAGAAAACAGGTTTACTTAATGCTGAAATGATTTTTACGCACAAACTATGTACATCTGTCGCACATTGCCCTGTGTTTTACGGTTTGTAACTATATTTAGGTACGCTTTACGCTTTCTTTTTTCACTTAAACTAATCGTAGGTAGGATTACATTTCGTAGTAATTTTGCTTGGTAGAACTATGCGCTATGGCTGCTGTTCGGTGACGCAGCAGTAACATTAAAATTCTCCGAAACAACAAACTATAATAAAAATTAAAAATTCACACGTAACCCGCTAATCTATTTGCATGTAAGCAACAGAGACCAACATGTATACTGACGTCACAGGCACATCAATTAGGCGGCATCTGTTTTTCCCGTGCAAAATCGTAGTTTATTTTCAAATGCATTTTTCTCGAGTTATACACAAACAAATGAAGAAAGGACTACTGCGTGAGTCTTTAAATTTATCATATTATCAGGTGTAGGCAGAAAAACAAGTAGGAAAAGTCCATATTTAGTTACAAGGTAATTATTTATAGTATAAGCTGTGATGGAGGATCAAGACATATTGAGCCACTTAAATACAATATCGGCCTTATTTATAGTGGCTTTTAGTCCGGAATAAAGAGATATCTTTCTCCGACCAGATTTTGTTGTTTTCAGAGACCCTTATTATTGCTAGTTCATAGATCATCTTGCTTTAGCCGGGACTAACCATTAGTTCGGACTAACAACATGTTAAAGTCAAAAAGAAACATCGCGAACTTAAATCACACAGGTTTTTTTTCTAATATTTCAGGCAAGTCTAAGCTAGATAAAGTTTACGAACTACAAAAATACTGTGGTGGCAAAACCATAACTATAAATGTTTTAATTTTCATACATCACAAATTCACATCACTATGAATGTTTTATCTATAAAAAAACATCCACGATTTATGTTATAAATATTCAAGTGTTTCGGTTAATTTAAAAGAACAGTAAAAGGCGCTTCTACGTCGCATGTTAGTTATTATTTATTGAGTGTTATATTGAGAAGTAAGGACCCAAATCGGTGAGCCTAGCGTGATGCCATACGACGAAGAAAGTAATGCAGTTGGGACTCAAACTGAAAATAAATATTTAGAAATAGCTCAATTTGCAGTGAAAATACCGCCCATTTAGAGAAAAAATATTAAGGTGTGGTTCATGCAAATAAAAGCTCAATTCTTCACAGCTGAAGTAACAACAGAATTGCCCAAGTTTAGTCACGTATTGGGAACAATAAAAGCTGATGTAGCAAAACTCATTTCCGATTTCCTATGCAAACCCTAATAGTTTTTTCCATCCATAAACTTAAAGAAACGTTTTATTCAAGAGTTCGGAAATTCTGACGGAAGGAAAGTAAACAAACTACTCACAGAATTAAACTAGGAGACAAAAAACCTTCCCAGTTGCTGAGGGAAATACTTAGTCTAGCTGGCACACAAGTACAAGATGACGCTTGAAGAACAATTTTCATCGTTTATTGTAAACAAAGAGTCTGATTTTAACACCAACTGAGACATATATGACGTTCATTATTGGCAATGCACTTTGACAACACACTATGAAAGTTGCCATAAATTCCTTGAGTGTCGATAATCTTGTGTAGCTTTGTTTACAATAGGAAAGAATCCAACAGTTAAGAGCCTGATGATGTATAAATAATTTTAACGGTCTTAAAATTAGCTGTTTGATTTACACGATAGATAAACAATATGTTTTAGAGGATGAAATACTCCTTTATATTGAAATATGCAAGAATTGGGGTTAGCAAAAATATACTGGATTTTTTTCAGGTGTATTAATTAAGAAGAAGAAATGTTTTGAAGTTACAAAATGCAAAGAAAACTTTGAAAAAGATAGAAGAAGAAAGGAGAAGATACAATTAACCAAAGCAAACATCTGGAGGAACATAAAGACTCAAATAAACACAAAAATTATTCCACATCTGAAGGAAAAAACAGAATAAGAAATGTCAGCACATGAAGAGCCGAAAAACGCCGACAATGGATGTTACTGTGAGATGGCTTCCCACCATTCTATTCTAATTGAAACAAGAACTCTCGATATGTGACTTAATTTTAATGGAGAATCTTCTCGTTTAAGGCATTTATGTATTTTGAATATTATAAATAATGCTCTTTTATGACTAAAATTATTAGTTTCTTAATGTTATATTAACATAACGTGAACTATTAATATGTTTTTACTTTATTGACAACTTAAGAAATTATGACATTATTAATTTTGTAATAATAAATTGTTACACAGCTGTCTGCTACTGTAACGGAAATCAATGAAAAAAATCGATACCATGATATTATATGTTAAAAGTTTATTTCTTGTTTTTAAATAAAATTGTATTATTCTAAAACTGTAATATCAGACATCTCCGTAGATTGCTTGTGAAGCCATTATGAAAGCTCTTACACGAGGTAGTTGTTATGCTCTAGGTATTAGATCGTGAATCTTGGAGGGGCAACACTGAGAGGTTCTTCAACCCAGCTGTAGTTCATCAGAGACCAATAGACCAATAGTATAAGGTTAGCTTAGCAGTGGCCATTTGGGCCCTGCCAAAGGTGCAAATATTAAAGTTTTGCGTAGTCACCGATACGAAATATAATTTTTAAGTAATTAAATTTAATTAATTGAGGAATGTAGTTGTGAAGTATTTAGATGCCCTCTTTTAACACCTTTTTTTGTCGTGATGTTAGATGTATGATTTGAGATGGTTACAGATTATTTTATTTGGATTGATGCAGTGCAAAGCCATGATTATTTTTAATGTTATTTCAGCCATGTGAGAAAGAAAATTTTGTTAATTGTAAAATTAACGCATCAGATCATAAGATAAATTGTATTTGCTTTTGTTCGTATCAGTTATATTTCAGTAATCATCGTTTAGAATATCGACTTTGTTCAAATAAATTATATTTCAGTAATCATAGTTTAGAATCTCGACTTATTTTTCAGTAAGGGCAATTAATAATCCCCTGGAGTTATCTCATAACTACAAGTTATTCTTGAGATATCAAGTGCATGGCACCTCAAGGGAATACATGTAAAACTCCTGTTACGGTTGAGTCCCGGTGTGAAATGCCTAACTAAGCATGTACCGAAGAGCAACGCCACAGAGTTCATCAACACCAGGCCGGAACCGAATTCAGCAACGATATAACAATGGCGCGAAGACGCCTCAGAAGTGCTGGAATATCAAAACGGCAGACTGAGGGTGATTGCAGCAAGCAGGGGAGAATGAACCGCACGACGCGTGGCAACAGGGGATCCGCTGAGTTAGCGCTGATCTAAGAGCATTTTACCTAAGAAGATCAGTCAACCCGGAGGAGCCCGCCGCCGACGCGCAAGGGGAACCAATCAAATCACAGTACGTCAATAGTCACGTGGTGGGGCGAGAAGAGTGATATAGGCGTCTACGGCCGAGAGGGGTCGTCGTCTCCTACAGTCTTCAGAGACGGACCCGTTTTTCCGCACAGCAATCTTCGTACCACGCCAGACCGTACCGGACAAGAGGCTGGACTACAGTGCACTGACGCGCTGGGAAGAGGTGTTTCGCTCCTCCAGGACAGGATGCAGTGGGAAGCTGAACAGGACACCGGACGTTATCTCAGCAGATACCCTCAGCATCCGTGGGTGGCCTCATATGCCATGTCCGCCAACCGCTGCAGAAAGCACTGTCGCGAAGTGGCGGTTTAAAATTTTCAGTAGCCTTCCGAAGTAATATAATGTGCTTCGATCTATATACCGTACAAAGCGCTCAACTAAACATACGTGCACGTTCCTCACTACCAAACCTACAAATCACATCCCATTAGTTAAATGAGCCTATTTAAACTGCCGGCAGAAATTAAAATAATATTTAAAATTTAATAAAACTTTAACATAATAGGCTCAGTTAACGAAATCCCCCCTAGTTTCCTACGATGCATCGTTTCCATACGTTCATGCATGGTGCACCAATAATATAAGTAGATATACTTTATTATTAAGAAAAACAAAAACATTCAGAACTTGATCTAAGGAATATTAGTGTGGCGCAGTGTGCCACTTCATTTTAGAATTACTTTCGATACGTAAGTTGTGATGCATTTTTAGAATATATATTTCAAGTCTGTACATAATTTTACACTTTACAATTGAAGGACTCAATGCCCGGTTTCCAGGACCAACAGTGAAGCTAGACACAGTGACAATGTACTTAAAAGAAAGTACGTAAGTACGTAAATAGTACAAACAGTTGAATACTTAATGTAATAATGAACCAAAATGCATATTTATATTTAAATATGTATGGATAATCAGGTTTAACTGACTGTGTTGAGACCTAGGTATTTTTATAATTATTATTAAGTTACAAATGTTTACTGTTTCTTGATCCCACTTCTGTAACATTATAATTATAGACAACGGTCAGTGTATTGTTTAAAAATGTTTATGCAGACCATCATATGAACTCACAATTGGCATACTAGAATGGAGATTCCATATAAAGCAGATAATCAACTGTCTTCGTTTATGTTTCGATGGCTTCACCATTCACAATTCTATTTGTATGCAGCTGTCAAATATACGGTGCATTTACTCGATCTGGTCATAAAGGCATGCACATACAGTAGTTGCACTGTCATAAAGGCATGCACATACAGTAGTTGCACTGTCATAAAGGCATGCACATACAGTAGTTGCACTGTCATAAAGGCATGCACATACAGTAGTTGCACTGTCATAAAGGCATGCACATACAGTAGTTGCACTGTCATAAAGGCATGCACATACAGTAGTTGCACTGTCATAAAGGCATGCACATACAGTAGTTGCACTGTCATAAAGGCATGCACATACAGTAGTTGCACTGTCATAAAGGCATGCACATACAGTAGTTGCACTGTCATAAAGGCATGCACATACAGTAGTTGCACTGTCATAAAGGCATGCACATACAGTAGTTGCACTACTGTAAGAGGGATAAAAATTGAAACTTTTACAGCAGCCAGAAGAGTGTTGTGGTAGGCGGAAAAATGTTGTGAGTAGTATGTATTTGTACATGTCATTACATTTGCATATCTTTAGTAAATTATGAGGACTCATGTTTTTCCTCGGGGTTTTTCACTTATTTAGTTGTTCAGAGTTACTTTATTGTATTATTATTTAGAGGTGTGTATCACATTAATTCTTTTTAAACTAAAGTGTATTACTAAGCTTTTAGCTACTTATTTAAACATTCTACATAGCTTAGTGTGTTACCTCACGTACACAGTAACTAAAGGGTTGGTTATATTATTTCTAGTGGAGAGTTATTTGTCGTATGACCAACTGATATAGGTATATAATTGTGGAATTTGATTCAAATCCAAGATAAACATATGCATTCTCATACTGTTTCTTTTTATAGAAACAGAATGGCAATTCCCATTGGACAGAAAATATTTTTCCGTAACAAGTCAATGGTTGTAATGAAGGCTATTTAGGTTGTAATAACCAGATAATCATTATGAGTGGAACTACATTTAGTTTGGAATACTATAATCATAAAGCAAAACATGTGAATATGACAGCTGTAATTTTTTTAAAGAAATTTAAATACTTATCCCAACTGAAAATTAAACCACTGAATTTGGTTACGTGGTAATCAAAAATATGTTATTGCATTTGTATTGTGTAGATAACAACATGTAGTTATATTGAAATACGTATGGCCCATTAGGGCAGTGTCAAGAATTAAATTGTACCAAACATAAAGTAACAAGCTAACCAATCTCGTAAAATCATATTAGTATTCAAGTAATGGTATATCAATATATTTGAAGCTTACGGCCAAAGTTCATATGTACAATGATCTTAATGTGTCTGTCAACTGTTATGTATATCGTTGTAAGTCCAACATCCCCCCTCCCACCAACTTCCTCATTACCTCAGCCACGCCTCGCACGACAACACAGCAGGAGGAGACCGACTTCGCCAGTCAGCAAAATCACAGCCAGCCCCCACGTGAATACAGCGTCCGCCGACCCACGGTGAACGATCAGTGCGCCCAACTTCTACACTCAACCATTTTCAACACTACTCGTTCATCCCACCTCATCCACGAGGTCCACTTTAATGATTCCAGTTTCGTTACTCAACCTTCCTTCTACTACTGACCTAGTACCAATTCAGCTCTCACGCTAATATTTTTCTACTCTGCTACCTTCTCCAGCATCCCTCCAGAGATGAGGACATCTCTTTTAATCACTTTGGGGGGGATGTTACGGTTGAGTCCCGGTGTGAAATGCCTAACTAAGCATTTACCGAAGAGCAACGCCACAGAGTTCATCAACACCAGGCCGGAACCGAATTCAGCAACGATATAACAATGGCGCGAAGACGCCTCAGAAGTGCTGGAATATCAAAACGGCAGACTGAGGGTGATTGCAGCAAGCAGGGGAGAATGAACCGCACGACGCGTGGCAACAGGGGATCCGCTGAGCCAGTGCTGATCTAAGAGCATTTTACCTAAGAAGAGCAGTCAACCCGGAGGAGCCCGCCGCCGACGCGCAAGGGGAACCAATCAAATCACAGTACGTCAATAGTCACGTGGTGGGGCGAGAAGAGTGATATAGGCGTCTACGGCCGAGAGGGGTCGTCGTCTCCTACGAACTTCAGACAAGACCGCGGCTGTTCCTTGGGCCGTTTCCGCCAGAGGGTCCGGGTGCGAGGCTGGGGTAAGTTTCCTTCCTTTATATGTGATCCTCCTTCTTACTCACAACCTTCCTTAAGTCCTTCCCTTTCACTTCCGTTGGACTTAACTTTAATTGAATACATTGTATAATCTTCCACTTTAGAGCAAGTAAAGTCTATATTTGATCATTTCAAACAATCCTTTTTAATTATCTGAGCTTATCCTGTTTTCCTTAATCTTAACCTTTCCTAAGGAATGTTATGAGCCACCCAGGCTCATAACACTCCCTTCAAGAGAAAACCCATCATGTGGTCTACTGTAAACTTATCTTCCTGAACTCAGCATTGTTTGATAAGAGTATGGTAGGAAATTTGTGAGAATGTAATGTTTTATTACGCTTTCAAACGATTTTATGTATTTATGTGATTAATTAGAAATATATGACTTTTATTTGCGACTTACGTACTCTATTAAATCGTAGTTATTATATGATCAATTGCAGTTGTGTTGAGCTCCCAATTGCCAAAATTACCATTTTGGCAGCTTGCGCTTCCCTTTATAACACCATAAAGCGAGAATATTTCTCTGCTGCCTACACTGGCTTAGCATATTCAGAATGTGATTCTGTTTAGTGTCTGTTAGTGCGCTTATCATTCGAGAACCACGTATCCTATTTACGTGTTTTTTAAAAATTAATAGCTATGTTCTCTGGTCAGATTTTAGTATATATTTTGTTACGTAAAGTAACATAAGGAATTAGCAGTGACGATAATAGTGAATCAAGTTGCAAAAAAGTTTGCTGCCAGCGCGCTCTCTTGCAATACGCGGTCTAAACCAATTCCCGCCTATGCTTTAAGAGATATCAAAAGTTTTGTGGAAAAGTAATTTTTCGCGAGTCGGTTGACCGTATGCGGACGTGGAGAGCCATGGCGGCGGTGGATTTTCATGGATGTTGGGAAGGGGGGAGGGGGGGGGGTAGTGTAACACGAGTCATGTGCGCTCGGCGGGCACTCAGTCGGCTCGTGTCGTTAGTAACAAAACTAATCACGTTCGAGTATGTACGTGTATTTATTGCGAATTTTGATTTCGATTATTTGTCTTTTTTTAAAAAAAACCTAAACAATAATTTTGTAGTCCACGCGAGTGGAGCCGCGGGCAGCTAGTGTGTCATATAAAAGGCACCGCCTTAGTATGTAGATAATAAGTATTGCCTACCGGTAAGTCTGAGAGATTTGGGAAATGAAGAGGCATTTATAGAGATTTATCGAAAATTGAAAGAGAGGTAGAAGATACCTACATATTAAAGACCGAACACGGAAAAATTCAAAATAAACTGCTTCCTACACCTGACACACGAGGAATATAAATACACACACACACACACACCTACACACTCACACACATATATATACTAACTTTGTGCAGAATTGGAAGCCACATCTTCTGTGGGCTTAAATAAACAGAAAATCCTTGTAACAAATTGTTCAGAAAGGCAGGCAGTCGTGTATTACTTACAGCAGCTGCACGTACGTACATGTAGAACGCGTTGTCTATCACTAGAAGACTACATTGCAGTGTAGCCCACTACCACGATGCACAGTCGCTGTCGCTGGAAACACTTCTATAGTGCTTATTAGCACTGCTTGTATGCAGGTAGGCTTATCGGGAGTGGCCTACAACCTAAGGTGAACTATTGTTTAAGCGTAAAACATCGCACACGCTCATGCATTATCCGTGTTTCGAACCCAGAACCCCTCGCACCGCACGCCGGCGTGCAACAGACTGCGCCACAGAGGTTAGCAGTTGCTGGGGCAATGAATGGTGGGTAGTTTACGCCTGGCACAATGTGCACTCTGCCATGTTGTAATTATCTCTCCTTCAGCTGCATGGTTTGCCAGATTATTGCATACGTTTAGTGTACACTATAGGGGACCATTTGTCTTCCTTTGCACACATGCAGATACAGACAACCTGCATGCGTGACTTCACTACAGACTCAGTGTGTTCTTCTTTCATACTGTGTGCAATCGGCGTCGCGGATTACACATTCACCGAACTGACAGATATGATATTGGTCTACGGTGAACAAAGATTCAACATGACTGTGGTCTCACGTAGGTATGCTGAATGGTATCGGTAATATCGAAGTCTATACCCTAGGACATGCATGGTAGACTGCGATATTGAAGGAGCGACGATCTGGGGAAAGCTATTTCGCATTCCGTCGTAGAATCTCCCGATAGCAGTACTAGTCGCTAGGCTGCTCGCTACCACGTTTCACACATGATGGCGTGGTTAACATTATATTGTCAGTAACTCTATCCCCACCATGTACAGCGTGTTCAAACATCACAACCATCACTGGATTCCGAGTTTCGTAGTGAATTCTGCGCTTGGCTACTGCAGCAGATTGCTACAGATCCACACTTTCTGCAACGCGTGTTGGTGATGGACGAAGCTTGCTTCACATATAATGGATTACTGAACCTTCGAAACGAATACACATTAGCGAGAAAAATACACTTTATGTACGGTAAATACACTTCCAGAAGCAATTTTCAATAAACGCCTGTCTAGATGGGATGATCGGGGACAATCTTCTCGGTTATTATGAGCTATTGCCTAGACTGCCAGGACACACGTAAATTCATTTAATCTCTGCAGAATTTACTATCTTGTTTGATGATGTACCACGGGCAATGTGGCAAACAGTGCGGCTGCTTCACATTAATGCCCCTGCTCACTATTCATGTGATTTCGAGCGGTATTTGGACACGCTTTACCCAGGGAGGTGGGGAGGGTGCAGTGGACCGGTTCGGTGGTCTCCAAGATTGCCAGACCTCACACCCTGCGATTTATAACTATGGATCCACGTGTTTTTGTGCACGCCCAGAGCTACAACTCACGAAACGACCCATGGAACAGTTTTGTCGCTGCTGCCACAACAATTTGCAACATGCCTGGAAATTTTCGGCGTTCCAGGGAGTTATGACGCAATGGGGTGCAGCTATGCAGGAATATAATGATTATGTTCCTTGTAGTGCAATTTATTTTAAATGGGAGTTGTGTGGTTTTGGCTGTGGCTGGTGGTCTCAGGCTCGACTCGAACGAGTTTGGCAGTCTTCGGCTTGACTCAGGGGATGCAGAAAATCTTCGACAAGATATTGCCGAATGTACCCGAAGGAGATAGATAGTTATGACCACTAACTCTTCAAGCATTTGTGTCTGTTTCTAGGAGTCAGCAGTCATATTGATCAAATGGGCATAACATTTCAAATCATAAATAAGTATTTATTATCCTACTTTATTTTTTAAAATTAAATTTTTTGTTAAGAGAATTAATTAAAAAAATAATTGTCTTTATTTATACCGAAATCGTATATAGAGTATTGCTGAACCAGTCAGAAGTCTCTCATTCGTTACTACATCTCCAGTCTCCTCTCTTCAAGTCCAAATCTAGCACTATGTCAGAATATGAAAATAATTAATTTCATCTACTGTTACTCACGCTACTCGTATACTATATACTACTATCGTACTATATACGTACGCTACTCAGTTTTTTAAAAATTATGATGTGTATATATGACCAAATCAAGCCAATCAAACGAGTAGCGACTACCTGCACAAGTATGATATAGGGGGAAGTCCTCTAGTGGCGGACGCCTAAGGTTTCAGACAATAAAAAAAACCTACTTCCAATCACTGCAAGTGGCGCCTAGTACCTGACGGACTTAACTTAGAGCCCCCAGCGCCGGACATCTTCAAAAAATTGTACATCGATCGCATATGTAGGCATCTGAACATTCTGGGATATCTGCACATGCTTCATGAGCCCACCTACGGCAGCTGGAGCACTTTATCCAGTCTTCGTCGTAGTCCTCTAAGCACACTACGCAAGTAGTTCCTATGTAAGATATTTGAGTTTACGGTTCCTTGTTTTTTGCTTTATCTCCACTTTTTCCTTTGGCCTTTAAACCTTTGGTTTGTTTCCCCTTATCTTGTAGAGCTGTTCTAAACTTATTTAAAATTCCTTCCTTTTTGTTCTTAACGTTCTTTTCATTCTCTTTTTTTTCAACAGCAATTTTGTATGGTGATGAAGTTAGAATTTCACTTTTTCACATTTTCTCTTACGAGCAACTGATCGTTTTTGGCAGCATCTGGCAATGGTGACAAACTATGGACAATCTGGACAACATCTGGATCAAAGCTAGTTGATGGCTTGGGACTGTTGATTGTTGGTGTTCTCAGCGATATGTCAGGATGTCTCTGCATGAAATCATAGTAAAAATGCTTACCAGCAGCACCTTTCTCTTTATTAAATCGATGAGGAATCTTCAAGCTTCAACCAAGTCAAAAGCTAACTTCAGAAACTCCTTTCTCATCAGCGGCAGATATCTATTGGACAACTCTTTTACGCGTTCCACTAAAACTTCTTCGTACTAGGGGGAGAAGGTGTTAGTGAATCTACCGATCTTTGGTTGCAACGTTACTTCTTGTCCACGGTTCAATAACGATGTTTTATCATGTAAAGTGCTTTTTGGAACGTTGTAGCGCAACAAAGCTTCTCTCAAACTCATTTCTTTGGACAAAACCCTGTCTGTCGCAGTTTGTAAACTTTGTTGGTCCCATTTTCCTTTCTTTTTCGTCTCTTCCATTTCGATTTCTCTCCGCTCTTCTGTCCTCTAAGACAACGTACAACAATTATTATAAAAATATATATAATTGCGAGAAAAAACAACTTGTTTACTGTCCGGCGTTAAGGAACGACTTTGTGTCCGGTGCCAGGGGACAAAGAATCCCCAAAATTACGTGTTTTTACCAAAACTTGTTTGGAAATCAAAGAAATCTTTCACAAATTTCGAATATTTATGGAACACTACGTGTAATAATAATTACCATAGACCTTTAAACACAAAAACATAGCAGTAACACTCACTTCTATCTTATGTGATGCAGTGTATTCCCGCTAAAGCAGCAATCCACCGCTCACACCTTGGCCTCGCGCGTCACTGGCAAACCGCGTCCCGTGACTGTGTATCGCTACACTCCCCCGCGCCCCTTTCTCGGGTTTTTGAAACGAACGCATTGCGACTTACTGAAATAGTACGAGAGTCCGGTTCTAGGTGCTGTCCGGCGTTACGGGACTTCCCCCTAATCATGGCATAGATCACCATTTACCAACACTTTCATATGAGTATTTGGTTAAAATTTATAAACCAATAGTGCTAGGCCCTTAAACTTGGAATGCACGAGGGTAGCTCAGTTTATAGTCAGGCTCATCTTATGGAAACTTTGTGACCATCAATCTCGCAACCTTCCAGGATTTCCATCATTATTTCTATCACTTTCGCAATATTATCATCAAGCCTCCAATCTTTCCATCAATCATTCGACTAAACAAACATTCTTTCCATCAATATTTCAATATTTCGTCCAATATTTCGAAACAATTTGTCAATCTTTCCATCAATCTTCCGATCACTTTCACAATCTTACTATCAATATTACAATTTTTATATCAATATTTCGATCACTTTCACAATCTAACTGTCAATATTTGAATCTTTTGTCTAGTCTTTCGATGAGTATTACAATCTTTCCATAAATTTTAAATATTTTGTCCAATATTTCGGCCAATTTCGCAATCTTTCGATATACTATCACACAATATTTCCATTAATATTTCTATCAATCTCGCAATATTTCCATAAGTTTTCCTGGATTTACGTGAATCTTCCAATATTTATATCAATCTCTGGATCAATCTCACAATCTTCCAATCTTTCGATAACTTTCGCAATACTTCTATCCTTTCTTTCAATCTTTCGATCAATCTAGCCATCTTTACATCAATCTTCCAAACTTTCCATCACTGTCGCAGTCTTTCAATTAATGGTTCTCCCGAACTTTCGATCAATCTTGCAACATTTCCATTCATCTTTCACCCTTTCGTCCAACATTTCGATTAGCTTCGACATCTTACCATCAAACATTCAATCTTTCGCCCAATATTTCTATTAATTTCGCAACCTTCTTATCATTCCACCGATCTTTCGATCACTTCCACAATCTTTCCATCAGTATTTCAATATTTAATCCAATACTTAGACGTGTGACGCATTAGGAGTATTAGAGTGGCGCTGTCCCACAACCACCCCTCCCCCCCAAGCATTACCAGTGTAGGGGCTTAGAGAGACACGTGGCAATCATAGTCACCACAGGGAAAGGTCAAGCCGAGAAAGATGCGCGTGCCGACTATAACACGTGTCGCTGATGCGTAGCCCTCCCACCCCCCGCCCACACTCACCACCTACGCCTCTAGCAAGCCCGTGAGATCTGTTGAGCGCCAAGATATCACGAGTATCAGGTGTATTTCACCTGAAACCAGAAAATACGCACCTCCCCCCAACATTCAGGAACCAGGGCATGTTTTTGAAATGCAGTGTTCTGCTTCCTACCTACCACCGCCTCATCGCCCCAAAACAAGGCGACATGTGCCGACAATTAGGGAGGGAGGCGAGAGAGCATATAAGCCTCTTTGCGGGAAGGTGGGAACAGTAAATTATTACTGCGCACAGAGGTTAGATCAGTAATCAGTAGACCATCGAGCAGTCAGTTGAATATCGCTGCGCAGAGATAGGTCAGCCACGCCGGGGGTGGCCAGGGGGTGGAAATCGGACCCTCGGCCACGTCAGTAGAACAGCAGTCCAGTGAGACGGCACCAAATGCGGGCCTTTTCCAAGGCCGCCCACATCGCCGGAGCTCATCCACAGCTGACATCATACCAGCAGAGTTAAGTATCAATTCGCCGCCCAGAGAAGGCCCCCCCCCTCCAACACGAAGTCGTCCACAGTTAATACGAGTAACCAGAATAGAGTACCACACCTCGGAAGTGTTTCTGTATGTTGTTTTTATTTAAACTCGAGACAATATATTTATCCAGTTAAGTGAAACGTCAAAAGACTACCTAATTGAAATACCCTCAACCTTCAAGTACCTTGTAGTCTATGCCTGTAGGAATTAACTCCGACCCTATAAACCACCCTGTATTCAACAGTGGCATTGCGTCAAGTTAAATTGGATTCCCCAACGCGGGGCCTAGATACGCCCGCGTCAGTTAAATTGGCTTCCCAACTGTGGGACATCAACTTTTATCAGTGTTCCCAAACGAGCAGACTAGCCGGCGAACCAAATGTCCGAAACACCCAGGTCAACTGAGGAGACCAACCAAGCATACATCAAAAATCATACATAAAAATTATCTCAGTAATAATACCTCGAAAACCGTATTTAATAAAATGTATGTCAAAATCATAGCTAAAAAATGAAATCTAAAAAGAAATCTCAAAACAAGAACTTCAAAAATCATACCTCAAAAAAAGAAAAACCTCAAAAATTATACCTCAAAAATGCACCTCGAATATATCTAAAAAACATCAAAAAACATTCCATTTCAATATTTCTCAAAAATATTGTTCAGATAATATACCTCAAAAACAGACCTCAAAAATAATACCTAAAAAACCATTCATCAAAATATTCCTCATTCCCACGAAATATTCCTAATTCCTAAAAAAATATATAGCTCGTTCCTTAAAAATATTCCTCATTTCTCAAAAATATTCGTCATTCCGCAAAAATATTACTAATTCCTCAAAAATATTCCCCAATAACAAAAAAAAAAACATTACTCAATCCCAAAAAATTCCTTATTCCTTAAAACAATTCTTGAAAAATATTCCTCTTTTCTCAAAAATATTTTTCCTTAAAAACATTTCTCAAAAAATTCCTTAGGTAACGTACCACGAAAATCATACCTCAAAATCACATATCGAAAACAATACCTCAAAAACATTCCTCAAAACGAAACAAAAATAAACCTAAATAAGAAACCTTGAAACGAGACCTCAAGAAACAAAAATAAACCGCAAAACGGGACCTCAATATGAAACCTCAGAAAACCTCAAAAACGAAAACTCGTATATGGAAACTCAAAAAACGAATTCTTGAAATCATACCTCAAAACATACTACAAAACGAAGCATAAATAAGTTACTTATTACTAATGAGCCTACTTTCCTCTACATGGGTGGAAATAAATTTTAGTGAAGTTCTTAAGAGCTTAGATGGTAGAAAGACGTTGATGTCTCATAAACAGCAATATCATTATAGATAAATCAGAAACATGTAAAACAGTGCCAAGACAATTAAAAAACACGAGTGACGTACCAGGTATTCGAATTTAGAATAACTCGTAAAATTAAGCTAGATTTCAATCAACTGCATCATGGAGGTAGGATTCAGAGCATCAACTTCTGTCGTAACCAGTCAAATGTTTTTAGTGATAGGGTTCATTAAACTAATATATTTACGCAGCCATCATTTTAAAAATAAATAACTGAGCCACTAAAAACACATAAGTTAACATGGCTTACCATAACGGTACTTGTGTGGAAAATGTAGCGGAAATCTCTTGATTGGCCTCCGAGATATGGCATAAAAACGTTACTTTCTTGCACGGGGCTATCTTATACAATAACTTAAAAAGAGACTCTGTAAACTATGTCGCTAATAGTTGCTGTCAGCATAAAAAGTTTGATTTAATTTATTACATCGTTAAATAGAAAGTATGCCAAACATATCAAAATATTTACATGGCCACCATTTTTAAAACCATTGTCTGACCCCATCTAAACAATGTAACTTTACATGGACTTCTGTAGGTGTGCAAAATGTTGTGGAAATTAGTTGAATTATTCCCGAAACATGGAAAAAATTAAATTTACTCAGCTGATACTACTTTACACAAAATCCGGCAAAATAGGATCTCTGTATGCGTAAATTTTGCTTCTAATTAATGCCATTTGTGTACCAAATGTGGTCGAATTTTGTTGATATGTTTCATAGATATTACAAATTAACATAAATGATCTATGTAAACCTCATTAAAGCATGCCTGTCGCATATAACACATGTTAATTTATATTTCCTACTGTAGCAATTGTTGCGTGAAATTTTGGTATGAATCGGTTGATTGGTCCTCGAGATATAGCTTAAAACCTCCATTGTTCATGTGACGATCTTTAGAAATGCGGGACCAAAAGTTAATTTATTAGCATATTTGACGGATGGTCATAGTTATAATAAACAAAGTTAAATTTAAGTCTGTTACATAGTTTCGTAGATATAGCACACTAAATTAGAATATTTGTATAGGCAGAATGCACAAAATAAGAGACTTACACACTTAAAACATATAAATTAATACGGCCTACCACAATATAACTTCTTCGAGATGTAGGTTGATTATTTCCCGAGATACGGCATAAAAACTGTATTATTTAATGTGGCGTTATCTTACAAAATGGCGGAGAAATGAAACTTTGCATAGACAATTTTGATGGATAAAAGTGATACTGTCAGCATACGAAGTTAAGTTGAAATTTGTTTTGCAGTCACATAGGTAAAAAATTATGAGCTAAAAATGTTTATGTGGCCACCATTTTGAAAATATTTGTGTCTGACCCTCTCAAATCTAATCAGTTTAGATGTCCTGCCATAGTGCTACTTGTCTTCCAAATTGTCTAAAAGTTTGTTGTTTTTTCGAAGATGATCTGTAATTTTAATTTGCAAGTAATATGATTTTTCGAAATTTTGGACAAATGAGATTTTGTGTGAACACATTTGATAGTTGTAAAATATGCAGCCAGGATACAATGTTTCATTGGAATTTATTGCATATTTTCGACGACATAACAAACTATAACTAATATAGTTATAAGGCCTCCATTTTAAAAATAAGTGTCTGACATACATAAACATATCATTAACATTACGTAGCGCATTACTACTTGTGTGCCATATTAGCGAAGAATCGGTCAATATTTTCCCAAGATATGAAATAAAAACTTTATTTATTCGTGTAGCACTCTCTTATAAAATGGAGGACAAAAGACGCTCCACGTGGACACTGTTTATGTTTGTTTTATATATACTCTCAGCATACAAAGTTAATTTTAAATTGATTAAATTGTTTCGAAGGTATAGCCTACTATGCTAAAATAGCTAGATGACCGCTAATTTAAAAATAAGTATTTGATATACTTGAAACATATCTGTACATATCAACTGTCGTAGTACAACTTGTTTGCCAAATTTGGTAGGAATATTTCAATTGTTTTCCAAGATATTACTAAAAAACTTTATTAATTCAAAGCACTTTTTACTAAATGACGGAAAAAAGTGGTTGTTGTTTGGCTTATACGATGATTGTAATAGATACTGTCAGCGTACAAAATTTGGTTGAAATTGGTCATACGGCATGGTAGTTATACCAAATAAACCTCAAATATTTGTATGGCCACCATTTTGAAAATTAGTTCCTAATAATGTTTATTTACTTGACCTATCATAGTATTTTTACCTGCCAAATTTGGCGAAAATTGTTTGAGTAGTTTTCGAGATACAACTCAAAAGCTTTATTTCATGAAGTTTTCATGGCATTACGTGCCACCTTCCCCAAGGTGGCACGTAAAGATTCAACTCCTTACGCTGCTATTGACAGGTGAGGTGGAACCGCCCTCGGGTGGAGAACCTCCACCCACTGCGATTGGAAAGAGCGTATTCTCTTTCTATTGAGAGCATTCAACTGCTCCCAATTAATGAGCTTTGTTCAAGCTCACTAGACATGTTCTGGAAAAATGCCTGGCCGAGTGCACTTCCACGTCATGATACCTGACGTGATTTGTTGTGACAGCAGTTACTGGGAAATCCTGAGGCCGAGGTGCACTCTATAACTACGCTCAGAAAGATGTCCCTTGTAATACCATTGTGGCTCAGTTACAAGGGGGAGCGAAAAGAACAGCTGCTCGAGATTGCAGAAAACATTTTTCCGAGAATATGACATATCACCCTAAATTTTAAATGGCCACAATTTTGAAATTAGGTGCTTGGCGTGGTCGAAAACCATTAAAGTCAAGTATCTGTACTAAGTACTATATTTTTTCCGAGTTTGCTGAAATTCGGTTTACCTGTTCAAAAATTGAAAGGGGTGGAAACACATACGCACAGATCCACACAGTCCCTAACCTACATACACACACACAGCCACGCAGACAGGATAGTGATCTCATAAGCCTTTCCTTCCTTCAAGGAGTAGACTAAAAATGAGAATGCATAGTTATTTTTAAAACAACAAAATAATAATGTATCTATACATATTATAAAACTCAACGTGTCTCTGTATATCTGGTNTTTTTTTTTTTTTTTTTTTTTTTGTAATTCATAGCTATATTCTCTGTCCAGATTTTAGGATATATTTTGTTACGTAAAGTAACATAAGGAATAAGCAGTGACGATAATAGAGAATCAAGTCGGAAAAAAGTTTGAAGCCAGCGCGCTCTCTTGCAATACGCTGTCCAAACCGTTAAAGATGGAACAATATCATGTAGTAAAGAATTGTGTAGAATAAAAAGACCTAAAAAAAATTCCGCGGTAGTATATATCTACCTATAACATAGCAATTATAATAAGCGTTTTTACCATTTAATTCACAAGCAACAATTCAAGGACGAAGTTTTTCACCTTGCACTCATTGAAATTGAAAAGTAAGTGCAGACATTATCAGGAAAAAGTATAAAAAGCATGAACTTTATTTACAGAAAAACCTAAACAATAATTTTGTAGTCCACGCGAGCGGAGCCGTGGGCACAGCTGGTAAGTTATATAACATACTTTGAATATGTGTAAAATACAGACTTATCTTTAAAAAATCAAGTTGTGCATTTTTAGCCTACTTTCCGAAGGAAATAAAGGTTTATGAGATCACTTTCCTGTCTGTGAGTCTATGTGTGTTGTATGTGATTGTGCGTCTGTATGTGTGTCTTCGCGTGTGTATCGTACCTGGCCGAAAACTATAAAAATAAGGTTTCCTTACTTTGAACTATATGTGTACCGATTTGAGGAAATTCGTTTCACGCGTTCATAAATTGAATGGGGGAACACGCACACTCAGAGACGCACGTAGCAACACACCTACACCAACACATACACACAGACAATAGGACAGGAAAGTGATCTCAAAGCCTTTCTTTTCATCGGAAAGTAGGCTGAAAATGTAAATTCTAAAACAAAGCCTCAAAAATAAACCACAAAAAACACCTCAAAAAGAAACCTCAAAGTATACCACTAAAACATGTTTCAAAAAACGTGCCTCGAAGTATTGTCTTAAAAAACATACCTGCAAAACATGCCTTAAAAACAAAGCCTTAATAAACAAGCCTCAAAACCCATGCCTCAAAATCCATGTCTCAATAAACATGCCTTATAAAGCAGACCTCTAAATCAGGTTACAAAAACAGGCCACAAACCGTTATCAATTAGTAAGATCTTAAACAGAACTCAGTCTACTTTAAACGACCCTAGAAAGACATAATACTCCAGACTGAATCATGTATTTAATGAAGGCTTGCAGCTGAATTTGAGGAATATGAAGTCGCGACCAGCGCCTTCGTCAGCATCTAGCCCACAAGGTCGATATTGTGCCAAGTCTTCGGGTACACTGCACATCGACATGAGAAGATTGAATTGCAGAACCCCCTACAATCATTTGAGAAATGCGAATTTATAATATATGAATTAACATGAAAAATAAATTTTTAATTACAAAAATGTAAATTCTATCCCTTAAACCATTCCTTTATTCACTTCCATAAACCGTTCGTGTCATGCTGACGGTCCCTTAACATTCTCCGAATAATGGGAACAGTTGCGAGCATTTTTTTTTAAGCCCAAAAGATAATATATTTATGTATATACACTGAAGAGCCAAAAAACTGGTACACCTGCCTAATATCGTGTAGGGCCCCCCGAGCACACAGAAGTGCCACAAGACGACGTGGCATGGACTCGACTAATGTCTTAAGGTATGCAGGAGGCAATTCACACCATGAATCCTGCAGAGCAGACCACAAATCCAATTTGCGCCAATTTGAGAAAGGGTTACACGTCTGTCACGTTTAGTGATTCTCATCAGTCGTCATTTGTCCCGTTCTTTCACAATCTTTTTCTCTCCGCAGCGATGTCGAAGATGTGATGTTTTACCGGATTCCCGATATTCACGGTACACTCGTGAAATGGTCGTACGTGAACATCCAAATGTTATCGCTACCTCGGAGATGCTATGTCCCATCTCTCGTGCGCCGACTATAACACGACGTTCAAACTCACTTAAATCTTGATAACCTGCCATTGTAGCAGCAGTAACCGATCTAACTGCCGACCGCATCGCGTTACTCTGATTGGTTCCATACCACTGTTATTTGCATACGCACGCCTATACCAGTGCTTTTGGCTCTTCAGTGTATTTATAATTTCTGATCTGGAATTCAGGTCCTTACACTACACCTTACATTTGGAGATGGCTTAAATCTCTATATCAGGCACGTATAACAATATGAACAAACAGATATTCATATGAAGACTTAGTTAAAAATGACCCGAAATTCCGGTCGGTTTTAAAACTGTGGATCCTAGATCTCACTATAACATCTTTATTCTTCGTCCAAAATTTGTCTGATAGCTTACATTATGTATATGTTTTATGCATAATGTATTAATGTAGGATTTATTTTATATTTTTTCACCTAATTGTCACTTAGATGGTTCTTGCATGTAGACTAGTAGAATGGTATTGAATTTTAATTTTGATTAGATCGCCATTGCCAGACGCCAGGCGCCGATCGACCGCCATTATGGGTCCAGGTGACTTTTATTTCGTGCCGCCGACATTGAGCCTGTGCCGTTGTCCCCGATACACCCTTACCATCCAACAACTTTTGTGTAATTTTTAACGAAATTTGTATATGATTTTCTGTCTGTTTACGTGTTTATACACACCTGATATATAGATTAAAATAATTTGTAAATGTGAGGTATGGTGTAGAGACCTAAGTTCAAGACCCGAAATTAAAAAATATATATATTAAATTTCTTTTGTACTTTAAAATTTTGGCAATTTTTCCCAGTATTCGGAAAATGTTAATGGATCATCGTCAAGTCCCTACAGCATGGGCTGAAGGGCTGATATAAGTATATAGAGCAGTGATTCCCAAAATTCTATGAACCGCGACCCATTAAAAAAATACCAAAGTTCAGGACCCACTTTAATGCCTTATGCGAGAAACGTACCGTTTTGCTGTGCCATCACGTTCACATTTTATTCCTAACGTAACGTAAGGAAGTGAAGGGTATTAGGATTAATAAAATAGTTAAAAATTTAAAGTATTAAATAAAAATTTTAATTAAAAAGATATTTAATCAAACAGCATTACACGACGTGTTATATTACAAATTTAGTTTAAAAATAATTTTGGTTGTAAGAAATCAGATTTTTCAATGCGAAGGATGCATTTGTTTTCTATTTATTCCCATTGCAGCTTTAGTGCCCACTTCAATTCTTGACACTTTCAATCGCAAAGAATTCAACACGTCCAGTTTATTTCGGTATTTAGTTTTGATATTGAACATGGCCGAAAATCCCACTTCACATAAATATGACGTAGTAAAAAGGAGGAGGACTTTGATGGATTCATCAAATATATTTGGATAGCTTTCAGCAGGTGATAGCCAGAATGGAATTAACTACTGGCGATTAAAAGTATTTTTCAGCGTCGAATCTTCTGATATGTCAATAAGTTCTTCAGCACCTTTTGTTGACAATTCACTTGGTATGTTGTCTTGAAATGGTTTACAAATCCAGTTCTACCTAACTAAATATTTAATCTCTTCCCCGAAGTAGTGCTCAAAATTGTTTTTTAATTCAGCCAAGTGGGTGGAAATTGCAGTTATCACACTGACATCCGGTTGCAGTTCGTTTTCTGTTATAATAGTTTCAATTGTTTTCAAAAGATCATATTTGCCTTCTTCGATATATTTCTTCCATAACATGAGTTTTTTTCATGAATTCAAGAATTTTATCATGAACTGAAAATATATGGTCCGTCTGCACCTTGTATGTACAAATTCAGTTCATTAAATTTTGAAAAAATATGAGCCAAATATATTAGCTTGAGGATAAATTCTCCTTTCAATAGAAATTCAGCGTATTCACTTTTTCCATCAAGGTATATTGTGACTTCATTGCGTAACTCTACCAATCTTGTTAATACTTTTCCTCTGGATAGCCAACCCACGTCAGTATGTAGAAGAAGAGATTTATAGGCACTACCATCTCTTCGCGCAGCTTTTGAAACAAACGTGTTTGCAGAGGTCTGGTTTTAATGTAATTGACAATTTTTACAGCTGTACCCAATACTGTTTTCAAATTTTCTGGCAAAGCTTTTATGCCAATACTTTCTTATGTAGGTAACAGTTGGTCCACGAAGCATTACGGCTTCGTTCAAGAACCCTTGTGACGACACTGTTTTTTTTTACCGTACATAGCTCGAGCTCCGTCGGTGCACATTCCGACACATTTCTTCCACTGCAAACCTTTTTCTGTCGCATAAGTATCCATTTCCTTGAAAATGTCCTCACTAGTTCCGCGAATAATTGGTTTGCAGAACAATATATCTTCGTGCATGTTGTTGTTCCAAATATAACGAACGAAAACAAGTAGCTGTGATAAGATTTGCACATCAGTAGACTCGTCTAGTTGCACTGCAAAATATTTACTCTCCACGTTTATATGGATCAACTCTTCATCTGCCCATTGAGACATCTCGTCAATCCTGCGCGGAACTGTATTATTGGAAAGTGGTATACGTTCGACTTATTTTACTTCTTTTTCTCCAAACATCGCTCCAACAGCCTCTTTAGTTGATGGTAGCACCAAATTATTGCCAATTGTATGAGGCTTGCCAGCTCGGGCGATTCTCAAGCTAATAAGGTATGAAGCATGCGTGGCATTTTCATTGAGTGTGTAAAATGTGAAAGAACGTTCTTCAACGTATTAATCTCCATTAATTTTTCTTTAAAAAAATTTCACGGGGTTATTTTTTAAATGGGAATGTTTAGTCTCCATATGACGAGTCAACTTACTTGGACGCATACTTTCGTTCGCCAGTATTTCGAAGCAAACAACGCATTGTGGGCGTGGATCTACCGCATTTTGATTTCATGTAAAACCTAGTTTCAGGTATTCGATAACATACTTTCTCACCACTTTTCGACGTTTTGTTTCCTTTGAACTTGTTGAGGGAGCTAAATAGTCATCCTCAGTGTCGCTTTTCCCGTCCGGAGCTGTATCTTACATTCCTTCATCGCTCTGTGCAGGAGCCGACGTACTCTTCGGTATGTATTTCAACCACTTCTCCATTAAGGACTCAATAAAAGAAAAATACAATGGTAAAATAACAGTAATCGTAAACGAAAATCTCGATACGCAGTAGTCAACGACACGACTAACGCAACAGCGCGTGTGGGCTCGTGACTCTGGACACTGGCTCACAGAGTGGCTCACAGAGTCGGTCGGCTCGAGTTTGTGACGCGTGGGTGGGGGTCGCATTCACTGTGTACTCTGCGTAGTATTTTACGTCTGATTGACAGTTGCATTGTATGTGTGTAGGTTCTCCATTATAACATTTATAACTCATGCATATGTTTATGGATAAAATCATATTTTTCGGGCCCACCAAATTTTAGTCTGCGACCCACCAGCGGGTCGCGACCCATACTTTGGGAAATACTCATATAGAGGAATGGCATACGTAACAAATCAGACAATTTAATTTTCATGTAATTCTTATTTTAGTAATGCACATTTCTGAAATGCTTACATGTGATCCCGACTTTGTATTCCTGAAAGTCTGTTGTCAGCCTGCTTTACATACAGGATTCATTCTGGAGTATTATGTCTTTCTAGGGTAGTTTAAAGTCAACTGAGTTCTGTTTAAGTTCTGATTGATGTTTGGTAACTGTTTATGGTCTGTTTTGTAGCCTGATTTATAAGACATGTTTATTGAGGCGTGGTTTTTGTGGCATTTTTGAGGTATGTTTTTAAAAACATGATTTTGATGTTAGTTTTTGGAAAATTTTCTTAAGGTGATTTTTAAGGTTAGTTTTTGAGATTTCCTTTTGGATATTTACTTCTTGAGGTTTTGAATATAGGTTTTTTTAGGTTTCGTTTTAAGGTTTCTTTTTTGAGGTTTCAAATTTCAGATTTAATTTTTGAGGTGTATCTAAGATTTTACATTGAGATTTCGTTTTGATGTTGATTTTTAAGGTTACTTTTTGAGATCTCATTTTTGAGGTTTCATATTGAGGTAACTTTTTAAGGTTACTTGATGTTTCGTTCTTAGTTATTTAGGTTTCTTTTTGAGGTATCTTTTTGAGGTTTAATTTTTTATGTTTCGTTTTGAGGAATGGTTTTTGAGGTACGGTTTTTTGTGGTATGATTTTGAAGTATGATCTTTCAGATACGTTTCCTGATTAATACATTTGAGGAATGTATTTTGAGAACATTTTTGAGGAATTTGTAATATTTTTAATGAATGAGGAATATTTTTTTATAAAAATTTTTGAGAAAGAGATATTTTTTGAAAAAATTTTTTTAGGAATGAGGAATATTTTTGAGTTGAGGAAAGAGAAATATTTGTGAAGAATGAGGAATATGTTTGAGGAATGATTTTGGAGGTGTTTTTAGGTATAATTTGTAAGGAATATTTTTAAGGAAAGAAGAAAACTTTTGAGGAAATATTTCCGAGACAAGTTTTTTTAGGTATTATTCGTGAAAAATATTTTCTAAGGAATATTTTTAAAGAATTTTTTATGAAATATTTTTGAGGAATGTTTTTGAAGATATTTTTATGTACATTTTTGAGAATGCATTTTCGAGGTATGATTTTTGAGTTTTCTTTTTTAAAATTTCTTTCCTCAGATAACTTTTCTAAGGTTTATTTTTTGAGGTTTCTTTTTTGAGGTTCCTTTTTTGGGGTTAAGTGTTGAGGTTTTTTTTCTTAGGTATTATTTTGAGGTATATTGTTTGAGACATGGTTTCTGAGGAATGACTTTCAGATATGTTTTGAGGTTTGATTTTGACGTATGGTAGGTGGGTCTGGTCAGTTGACCTAGGTGTTGGGACATTTAGTTGGCTGGCTAGTATGTGCGTTTGTTAGTACTGATCGAGGGATTGAATGAAATATTTAAAAATTGATGGAAATATTGCAAAAGTAATCGAAAGATTGATAGGAATATTGGAAGGTTGCGAGGTTGATAGAATGATTGGGCGAAATAAGGTTGCTCGATAGATTGATCAAAAGGTTGATGAAAATATTACGAGATTTATGAAAAGATTGGAAGAAATATTGGGCGAAAGATTGGCGGAAATATGGAAAGATTGGTGGTAAGATTCGAGATTGAAGGAAATATTGGAAGATTGATGTAAATATTAGGAGATTGATGTAAAGATTTTACGAAAAAGTGGAAGATTGATTGAAGAATTTCGAAAGTGATAGATTGGTGGACAGATTGGAGGATTTTGAGATTTTTGGAAAGATTGATGTAAACATTGGAAGGTTGATGTAAAGCTTGGAAGATTAATAGGAAGATTGCGAGATTGATCGAAATATTGATGGAAAGTTTGGAAATTTGATGAAGTGATTTTGAGATGGATCGAAAAATTGATGGAAAGATTGGAAAATTACTGTATTGGGATATTTATTGAAAGATTCTACAAAATATTGAAAGATGTATGGAAAGATTGCGAATGATTGATTGAAAGAGTGTGCGATATATCGAAAGATTGGAAGATTGATGGAAATATTACAAGATTGACCGAGGATTAGATGAAAGATCGAAAGATTTATGTGGAGGTTAGAAATATGGGACGATTTATGGAAAGATTGTAAGATTGGTCGAAAGATTGTTGGACAGACTGGAGGATTGATGTAAAGATTTCGAAAGTGATAGATATATTGATGGCAATATATATATATATATATATATATATATATATATATATATATTGATTGCGTAATTGATGGCTAAGAAGAGCACGCAAGATAAGATCGACTATTACCCGAATTGCCTTCATACATTTCAAGTCTTATGGGCCTCGCACTATAGGCATTTAAATTATAACCAACTATTCTTATGAGAGTGTTGGTAGATGCTGATTCATGCCATGATTATAACATACTTGTGCAAGTGGTCACTGCTCGTATGGTGGGCTTGGTTAGATCACATGTACATACCATAAGTAAAAAAAAATCCGAGTAGCATACTTATGCCTACATAACAGTCGAGGCATTGCATTTTATACAGATTCTGACATCGTATAAGAATTGGACTTGAAGAGAAAAGACTGGAGATGTAGTAATGAATGAGAGACTTCTGCCTGATTCCGCAATACTCATGTACGATTTCAATACAAATTAAAAAAAAAAATCAATTAAGTTTTTAAAAATACATTGAATCAGAAAAACATAATTATTGTACTTGCATGTACAGTAATGGAGGACACATGAAACATCGTCTCGAAACTGTTTTACAGGTACCCTGGCGTTACTGTGTATAAAGGTTTGATGTGACGTAGCATGGTTATTTTCATTGTTCCTTGTACCAGTGTTAAAGTGTTACTGCTGTGCTTGTTTACCATTCACGTGTAGTGTCCTGGGGACGTCACATATATCGCCTACCTATCAATCATTCAATCATCACTTTTAGCAAACGCAGTGTGTCATTTCTCGCACAAGGTGTGGTTGCTGCGTAATGAAAGGCAACTTGTACCTACAGCTGCTAACTTTCGGCGGTGTTGCACCTAACTTCAATTTCAAGTCCATAATAAAAGTTTGCCTTCCCGGACATTACAATGACGAGATTTGGTAATTACTTTATTGTAGTATTTTGTTTTACATTTTAATGAATTTGATAACGTGCTGTTTTGGTTTGTACTGATTAACAATAATTATGCTTAGGAAATGTAAAAAGGAAAATTTTCTGTATAGTATTATTTCTGTAGTCTATTTTGCGGTTTCGTTACACTTTTTAAGTCAAACATTTGAAAAATCGCCTCATATATAACGTGTAGGGGAGTTTCCTAAGGATGCTATACATCAAAACAGTTTTATACATTTGTTAATATAAAACTACAGTATATTTGTGGAAATTGAAATTCTATTTAAATTTTACTATCAATTACAATATTTCATTTATAAATAATATGAATAAAAACGGAAAGCAAATAGTTGAGTTGGTAATGCCTAGTAATAAATAGTTCTCATGCGAAATACCATTACACTGAGTGCGCACGAATGTGGTGCGCTGTCCTTTTGGTGTAAATTTCTAGACTTGGTTAAGTTTTTTTGCATAAGGCGGAGGAATTTCCTGGAAGTAAAACCCTTCAGCAGGGCCTCAGAAAAATAGTAAGTTTCCGTGAATGGACTAAATGCGCTTCTACTTTGCACCGAACTTTACAATCCAACGTTGCATAGTTTTCAACATGTTACTAATATTTTATGTTAGTTTAAGCCCACAGATGCTGTGGCTTCCGTTCTGCAGAGAGTTGGGATGTATCATGTGTGTGTGTATATATATATATAAAACAAAATCACAGACATTTGAGAACACAAATCATTAGCCCCTCACGCAATTGTTGAGGAGGTGCGCAGAAATGAAAATTCGCCTACTCCATCTTTAGTCGGCAGGTAGAGCATTGGTCCATAAGACGTGAGATGCCGATTGACGGCAAGTTGAAAGAGGGTTATGCGGTGGGTTGGGCGGTGTTTCCCACGACCCGTGCGTACGCTAGCGAGGCAGCGATTGGCCCCAGGGTGCGGGCAGCGCAGTCACAGCGACGCGGGCAGGGCACGAGACGATAGCACGGCGTCGCCTTGACTTTTCGCCGACCCGTGGCAAGCCTTGAGATTGCCCGTCACTTTCACCCAGCCCGTCCACACAGCCGTTATTGGGGACGAGAGCGGCGGCAGTGCGTCCGTAGTTCGCTTGCGTCAGCTCCCGCCACTCACCGCCGCGCCGCCTCAGCTCTCATCTCTGTCCTCGCCGTAGTCACAGTTACACTCAGCACGCCATATTACCTTCAACAGATATTCCTAACTCAATATATTTACACTGTTATTTTATTGAATTTATTTACACGCAAGAAACTATTTGTGAGATTTATTTGTGAAGTTTACAGTTTTATTTATTTCATGCATGTATGTACTTTCCAGAATGCCAAGGAAGGTCAAGTGCCCATCCCTGTGATGTAAGAAAGTAAGGTCAAGGTCGAGCCATCCGGTCACCAAAACTCGATCGTTTGTGCGCATGACTTCGACGTGATGAGACACTTCACTTACCAGCATGGTGCGCTGCGTAATTTCGCATGTTTTATTTTAAACTTTGTGTTGGTTATGGGTTCACTCCTTAGACCAATATCAACTGTATCAAAACGCTGTTATCGAAGGTAATTTTACCGTCACATGTAACAAGAGAAAGATAAACATGTTGAACGTAAAGTACACTTGTGTGCCGCGCCGCAAAAATAAACAATACACGCATTACATAAAGAGACGAGTGCAAACACGCACCGACAAAAATTATAATAGGCCAATACTAACCTTAATAAGTCTACACTCCAACTATTATAATAATATTGACCAAAAATAGCTCTTTAAAGATATTTTACCAGAACAAATAAACTTGAAAATAAGATTTGTAACCCGATATCAATTAAACTGAAACCATAACGTTCGTGAATAATAAAATACATTCAAGATGTATGCAACACAAGCTGTAAAATATCCTCTTTTTGTGTAAACTTAGCATCCTTGGCTTAACTGACATAATGTTTTGAGTAAATCCGGCCTCTGCAAGCGTGATAAATTGTACGTTTGAGCAAATCTGTTTAATTAAAAACGGCATGATGCTGTAAGCAGGCTACCACACACAAACATGCACAAATATTAATAAAAAAAATAGTGAAATAAAGAATGAAACGGGATAAATATGCATTTCCCCAAACCTTTGAAGTTTTTAAGGTCTGAATTTGCCTACAACAAGCCATATTTTCGTACGAGCTAACAGTAAAATAAACTTAAATTTTGCAAAACATGTTCTCACTTAAACACGATTACAGTGCGTTATGAAAATTCCATCGTGATTTTGGAAAATCGAAAGACTTCTATCAGTTTGTGACAAGCAATTTTAAGTCATGGCTTTAATGAAGTAAATGGAATATACAACATAAATATAATTTTCGTTAGTACTATCATAGAAACTTGGTTCGAATTTCCATATATTCATAGTTATTAGCATAGTTGAATGTACGTATTGGGAATAACATTCACTGTATAGTTTTAATTTTAATATGTTGTAATATAGAGGATGAAGAAAACAGGAAAGGCGTCTTAATTAATAGCATCTTGGGTGCCAACCAGCTAATTTTTGTGAACGTTAATTTTTTGAGACATTCTTGGGACAGAAAACAAGAAGATACTAATATAAATAATGAAAAGCTTCCTCTACATGGATGCAGATAATATTTAATGGAGTTCTTAAAAGTCTAGATGGTAGGTAAAATTTAACTCCTAGTGACCAGCAATTTCTTTAGAGATGTAATCAGAAACATATGCAACAGTAGTGAGACAATTACAAATACACACGTGCGTTACCTGGGAGTAAAACACAGAAAACCTCCTACCACAAGCTAGCGTGCGATCAACTGCATTACAGAGGTAGGATTCGGAGCATCAACATCGCAATCTGTCTAATGTTTACAATATGATAACCTAAAATGTTTACAGGTCCATCATTTTGAAAATAAGTGTCTGTGCCACTTAAATCACGTATGTTTACATATCCTACCGTAACCCTACTTGTGCGAAGAATTTGGCGAAAATCAGTTTACTTGTCCCCTAGATAGGGCATAAAATTTTTTTATTCTTATTGGGTGTTATCATACAAAATTTCTTTAAAAAGAGGTTATGTGTACCATGATTTGTATAGATACTGTCAGCATCAAAAGATAGGTGAATTTGGTTAAATTGTTTATTACAGNAGCATCAAAATATAGGTGAATTTGGTTAAATTGTTCATTACGGGTGTATGAAAATAAAACCTTAATTATTCATACCACCTCCGTTTTGAACATCAGTGTCTGACAACACATAAATCATGCACGTTTACATCGTATACATGGCCTTCTGTAGCACTAATGGTGTGCAAAACATTGTGTAAATTATTTGAATGGTTCCTGAAATATGGAACATTCTCCAATTATCTCACCTGGCACTATTATGCAAACAGGACGAAAAAAGAGGATCTCTGAATCTTTAATTGATGCTCCTAGTGAATATTGCCAGTGTAAAAAAAATGGTTAAATTTTGTAGAGTTGTTATAAGACATAACATAATAGCATAATGTATTAATATTAAAGCAATTAATAAAGGCCTACCACAATAATAACATGTTTACTTTACATACCATACTGTAGCACAACTTATGTGTAAATTTTGTTGGGAATTGGTTGATTGGTCCTCGAGCTGTAGCATAAATCTTCCAATTTTTTAATGCCATGATATTCATAAATAAAGAACAATAATTTATGCAATAGCACATTCGATGTTTGTCATACATACTGTCAGTAAACAAGGTTAAGTTAAAATCGATTACATAGTTTTACAGATACAGCACACTTAGCTAAAATATTTTTGTAGACACTATTCTCAAAAAAATGTTAAGTCATCTTAGAACATATGAATTAATATGGCAAACTACAGGTCAACTTCATCGCCAAATTTGGTGGACTTCGGTTGATCGTTTCCCGAGATATGACATAAAACTTTATTTTTTTTATTTTAGGCTGTCTTAAAAATGACGAGAAAATTAGGCTCTGTATAAAAAACACTCCATGGTTGAAATTGATACTGCCAGAATACAAATTTAAGCTAAAATTGGTTTCGTAGTTTTGTAAAAATAGCATACTAAGTTAAAAGTTTATATGGACACCATTTTGAAAATAAGTGTCTGACCTATTCGAAACAATTTATCTTACATGATAGTCGTAGTGCTACTGGTTTGCCAAATCCGGTGAGATTTTTTTTTTTCGAGATACTATATATAGCATACAATATGTTGTTATGCAATACTATCTTACAAATTGGCGGACGAAACAGACTTTGTGTGGAAAAATTTCATGACCCCAATATATACTGCCAGTATACAAAGTTAAGTTTGACTTGACAACATAGTTTCGATGGTATATCATACTAAGCTAAAATAACTATATAGCCGCCATTTTGAAAAAGAAGTGTCTGAATAACTGAAAACCTACCAGTTTACATCACCTGCCGCAGTACTACTTGTGTGCCAAATTTGGTAGGAATCGGTAAATTGTTTCCCAAGTGAGAGTGTGAGTGAATAATGAGATTTGGGCGGCTCTTAACATCGGGGTCTTGAAAGCCGAAGGGAGTGAACGCGAGGTGAGTAAGGAGCAGCGCCGGAATGAAAGGTGGATGAAACGGGAGATCCCCAAGAAAACCCGTCGACCAGTGGCATCATCCAGAACGATTCCCACTTGCGGAACTCCTGAGTGAACCAGCCGGGGATTGAATCCTGTTTGCCTTGGTGGGAGGCGAGCAGTCTAACTGCTCAGCCACCATGGCCCCTTGTTTCCCGAGATCTGACAAAAATGTATATANAACTTGAGAGTTGTTATATTGCCAGCTTAAAAATTTAAATTGGTGTTAATTAAATGGAACCACGATATAGCATACTAATCTAAAATAAATATATGGCTGCCTTTTTGAAAATAAGTGTCTAATCTATTGA
This sequence comes from Clitarchus hookeri, assembly GCA_002778355.1. Classification (NCBI taxonomy): domain Eukaryota; kingdom Metazoa; phylum Arthropoda; class Insecta; order Phasmatodea; family Phasmatidae; genus Clitarchus; species Clitarchus hookeri. Next base: position 248,745 of record NQII01001574.1, read on the forward strand.
AAATATACCAGTTTACATAAAATGCAGCAGTACTAATTATTTGCCAAATTTGGTGGGAATTGATCATTGTTTCCCGAGAGATGACATATACACCTTATTTTTTAGTATGGCTACTAAATTCCGAGCAAGAAAAGTATCATGTAAACACATTTTATACTTGAAATATGTACTGGAAGCATACAAAATTAAGTTCGAGTTAATTACTTGGTTTCGAAGATATAAAATGCTATACTAAAATAGTTAAACGGCCACCATTTTTATAATATGTTTCGGTCTACCTATAGCATGCCAGTTTTCATCATCTGGCGCAATATTGCCTGTTTGGAAAATTTGGTAGGTATCGGTCAATTGTTTCTGGTGATATAACTGCATTATTTCATGTAGTTTTATCTTATAAAAGGGCGGACGAAAGTAGCTATGTGTTGTCATATATAAGACTTGCAGTAGATTCTCACAGCATAAAAAGTTAGTCGATATTGGTTGAACGATATGGTAGATATACCGAATAAATGTAACATATTTTTATAGCCACCATTTTGAAAATAAGTGTCCAAACACATAGTTTGCATATGTTTATGTTGCATACTATAGCATTACTTCCTCGCCAAATTCCGGGATAATTGGTTGAGTAGTTTTACAGATATAATATAAATGCTTTATTTTCCATTTGGAGCTATCTTTCGAAATTACTGACCAACACCAATATTTATCTCTAAACGCAATGCATACATGATGCACCTTGAAACTTCCAAAAATTTGGTTTAATCTGTTAAATAAGTCTTAAGATATAACAAAACCCTAAATATTTCATGGCTACCATTTTGAAAGTAAGCATCACTTGGTTGAAAACTATAAATATCGGTTATCCTTACTAAGTTCTGTATGTGTATCGAGTTCGGTGAAATTCGGTTAACACACTGAAACATTTTTAGGTGGGACACATGTGCAGAAACACACATACACATACTCACACATACACACACAGTCACAGACAGAAAAGTGATACCGTAAGCGTTTTTTATCTTCAAGAAAGTAGACTTAAAAGGGTCAGTTTCAGTTAGGCGCGGGGGAGGGACTCTACTCGCCCAGAAGGTGGGATAAACCAGGACTCCTGCAGAGACATTGAAATTTAATATTGCAATTATTGAATATATTTTGAAAGTGTTAAACATGTGTGTAAATTATGATATTAATTTAAAAATAAAAAATTTATTGGGGTGCAATAAACGGGACACTCTAAACTGACAAGTACGTTGGCCATTGTTAGCGTTGGGAGCACCTGATTGGCTAGCACGTTCTGCCGCATTTAGAAACGTAGTCTTGAGAATTCTGTTGTGACCTGAGTGTCACCCTGCAGGGCCGGGGTCGTCTCACGAGGGAGCGAGAACAGCGGCATCCTTGCTGGTTGATAGGCGCTCTAAGAGGTCGGGAACTCGCGCACTCGGGAAGCTGGTCAGATAGGTCGGGCTGCAACGCAAAGAGGCTCACCAGATAGCGCGTCATTGGAAAATTGTTAAAGGTGAAAATAATAATAGCGAATCGACTTTCGGCTTCTGGGCGACCATAAAGGAAAATCGTTGGGTTTGATTTCTAGCCTCACCTCGTAAAGAAACAGTGACATTTTAAATTAATAACTAAGATGACAACATAGATGTCCATGTCTCGCTGAAAACTAGAAACCAGTGAGGTACAGGAAAGCGAACGTCACAAGTTTTGCGTGAATTGTGTCGACACTGACATTTGATATTTGAGAATAAAAATTTGGCACATTTATTGTTAAACTGCCACATATTAAACTCAGATACATTTCATATCCAACCATGCTTGTATTATTGCAAAAGAAAAGGCACTCTATGATACATATAATCTCGATCGTGCACTGCCTTACTCTGATGTACCATTTTTATAAAACAATAATATTTAAACAAGTTAGCTACAAAGATACCAACAATGTTTCACATGGATGTAAATATTGCAGTAAAGAAAAAACCGGATGACACATATGCACAGTATGCAGAATTATTTTATATCGTTGCATCATAATTTATATTATATTCATTTGTAAAAATACATTGTAGTGACGACAACACAATAGGATTCATTTTACAGAATCCCATTGTGTTGTCGGGACTGCAGTGTATTTTTACAAATAATTATCAAGCAAAATATGATGCGGTGATATAAAATAAGTCTGCATACTTGTCATCTGGTTTCTTCTTTACTGTAGTATTTATTTCGTACGAAATCTTATAAAGATCCAAAATTAAACCAGAACGATCACGTCTTTCTCGGAATGATTAACAACTATGATTCACGAATTCTAGTAGCCTCGTTTGTCTGGAATTTTTAAATTAAAATTCCGTGTGATTATTGAGACTTTTTTTTTTTAAGATTATATGTACACTTTTAAAACTTCTACATTCTTGATGTAAAAAAAAACCGCTTCTTCGCGCTGAGTTCAATTATGCTTGCTGTATTAAAAGTTTAATATAACTCATAATAGTTAACCTTAGCAGCAGTATAATTCACACAGGACGAAAAGTGTTTGCACTTTTCATGCAACAGCTATTCGTTTACTCTGCAAATTTAATAATACAAACTGACGTCTCGTATTAAAGTAGGTTCTATAATTTTCTCTTGCATGCCACCAATCCCTTTTTAGTTACGTCCTTCGGGAAACTTAATTATTTAACATAAGTTATTTTATTTGTTTTTGTGAGTAGTAGTTGCACCCATACACTGCACAGCTCGGCATAATGTTAAACTCTTAAAATACCACATTTGCAACGAAGCAACAAGTGAAAAATGTTTCACTTCAACAAAAACAGCATATCTCGTTACCAGCAAGTATTTCCTTCCCTCCCTGCAGCTATGTCATGAAGGGCGGGCAAAGAGGGACATACAAGGGACAACTTCGATAACATTATAGCGTTTTTACCTTTACCGTTTGCTTATGCTAAAATGTTAATAAAACAAACAAGTTGGGACACCTCTACGGACTAATGTTGAAGTAAGTGAATGATCTTGGGACAATGGGACCGCAAGCTGTGACATCAGAGTCATGTGCGCCAGTCAACTGTCGTGGACTAGTCTTAAGCCGCCTAGCTTCGTATTACACTCGTCACTTCCCGCAGGAGGCGCTGGTATCGGCTGATGAACCCTGTCAGATCCTGGGAANCCACTTAAATCACGTATGTTTACATATCCTACCGTAACCCTACTTGTGCGAAGAATTTGGCGAAAATCAGTTTACTGGTCCCCTAGATAGGACATAAAAAATTTATATTCTTATTGGGTGTTATCATACAACATTTCTTTAAAAAGAGGTTATGTGTACCATGATTTGTATAGATACTGTCAGCATCAAAATATAGGTGAATTTGGTTAAATTGTTCATTACGGGTGTATGAAAATAAAACCTTAATTATTCATACCACCTCCGTTTTGAACATCAGTGTCTGACAACACATAAATCATGCACGTTTACATCGTATACATGGCCTTCTGTAGCACTAATGGTGTGCAAAACATTGTGTAAATTATTTGAATGGTTCCTGAAATATGGAACATTCTCCAATTATCTCACCTGGCACTATTATGCAAACAGGACGAAAAAAGAGGATCTCTGAATCTTTAATTGATGCTCCTAGTGAATATTGCCAGTGTAAAAAAAATGGTTAAATTTTGTAGAGTTGTTATAAGACATAACATAATAGCATAATGTATTAATATTAAAGCAATTAATAAAGGCCTACCACAATAATAACATGTTTACTTTACATACCATACTGTAGCACATTTTATGTGTAAATTTTGTTGGGAATTGGTTGATTGGTCCTCGAGCTGTAGCATAAATCTTCCAATTTTTTAATGCCATGATCTTCATAAATAAATAACAATAATATATGCAATAGCACATTCGATGTTTGTCATACATACTGTCAGTAAACAAGGTTAAGTTAAAATCGATTACATAGTTTCACAGATACAGCACACTTAGCTAAAAGAGGCGCTGGTATCGGCTGATGAACCCTGTCAGATCCTGGGAAAACCAGCCCATTGTGTTTCTCGCTTGGACCTCGCTTTCTATCTCTGTCTCTTGGCGAGCTACCTCCTCCTCTCGCGGAGACAAGTCCAAAATGGGGGCGGAATACCAGGGTTGCCAGGTAAGCTTTTTTATTTTTAAAATTTTTTTTTACTTACTTCTCTAAAACGAAGTATTAAATGAGCCCGCGGTNCATACGACTACAAGGAAGGGAGTATCATGCAAGGAGACATGCATCACGGCAAAGAGGGATTGGGCTGCCATGGCCAGATTGTGGCGATGAGAACCTCCCTAAGTGTACTTATAGCTAAACTATAATTAGAAGAGAAAGGGAAAAACCGGCATAGTCACCGTAAAAACCCTTTCGACAGGAAAGAATTAAAAATTGCTTTATGCAATATCATGTTTAACAGAAAATTCTACAGGAGAAGACAGAGGATAGGAATCATGCTCTTTATTATGATAGGATAAAAGTGCTAGTAGAGAGGGGGCGGGAACTTTCTTTCGATGGCCGCTGGGTTTAACCAGAGTAACACTTGCGCATCACTTTAGTGGGAGGAGAGCGCAATTGGGCAGGTCCCTCCTGAATCCGAATCCCCAGTGGATCCTCAAACTTTAACGTAAAATAGAATTAGCTGTCGATAAGTGCCAGCAAGCTAGCACAAACAGACTTTTTCATAATCCTTCACAAGATGGTAATTTATCTGAAAGAAGAGGTTAATCTTAGCCTAATTAACCTAAGCTTAAGTTAAGTTCACGAGGATTGTTCAAGTACTATGAGTCAAAACTCTTAGTAAACTTGAGATGAATTAAACAAATATAATATATTATATGCAGCCTGTAGCCATCGTTAGGATTACTCCCGTATGCCAGACTGAAGGTATGACACACAAACATACAGCTCCTATTAATTAATTATGTCATTATATACGCATCTATTTTATGACAGTAATTAATCTATACTAACAACTTAGTTATCCTAAAAGCTGCGCAAAAGCCAACATAATAGACCTGGCTGTGTGTTACATACAGGGCTAAGGGGGCCTGTGCTCCAGAAGTGATTTTGGCCACTTATATCGCTGAGTTAAATCGATATCATAATCCCCAAGGGCAGTTATGAGAGGATTTATGTGTTCCTCACTAGATTGATAGAAACTCACGGTTTGCTTGCGAATAACTTCGTTCAGCATTTCTTGTTTTAATTCGGCGTGCAAGCATCTAGTAGGCGTATACCTGGGTGCATTGGCGGCCAACCTAAGGCGTTTATTTTGCACCACCTGTAATAAATGTAAGTGAGTTTGTGCACAGTACACCCAAGCGGGCGCTGCATAAGTGATAATGCCAGGTAAGCCTTCATACAATGCATAGGTAGGCTGTCGCCTCATCCCATTCAAACTTTGTAATGTTGTATGTTGACGAGTACCTCTCGAGTCGTCGAGAGGATATCGGAAGCATTGGCCCCATCCATCCAAGGGTTTACCACACATACTGCGTGGAATCTATAATGTCCAGGGCCTAGAAAGGCTGAGTACATTATGATTTTATATTATCTAGATTTTTATTTACGGGAATAACGTGATAACAACTACCAGACTGTAAAAATCAGTACTACTTGTAATGATGAAAATTTCACCTGACATTAAAGTTCTCGTTTTTCAGGGCTGCAAAATAACTGAACAAACATTTAGTAAAATAGAATAAAATATTTATGAAAGAACAACATGAACATTTCACTNACAAATATAATATATTATATGCAGCCTGTAGCCATCGTTAGGATTACTCCCGTATGCCAGACTGAAGGTATGACATACAAACATACAGCTCCTATTAATTAATTGTGTCATTATATACGCATCTATTTTATGACAGTAATGAATCTATACTAACAACTTAGTTATCTTAAAAGCTGCGCAAAAGCCAACATAATAGACCTGGCTGTGTGTTACATACAGGGCTAAGGGGGCATGTGCTCAAGAAGTGATTTTGGCCACTTATATCGCTGAGTTAAATCGATATCATAATCCCCAAGGGCAGTTATGAGAGGATTTATGTGTTCCTCACTAGATTGATAGAAACTCACGGTTTGCTTGCGAATAACTTCGTCCAGCATTTCTTGTTTTAATTCGGCGTGCAAGCATCTAGTAGGCGTATACCTGGGTGCATTGGCGGCCAACCCAAGGCATTTATTTTGCACCACCTGTAATAAATGTAAGTGAGTTTGTGCACAGTACACCCAAGCGGGCGCTGCATAAGTGATAATGCCAGGTAAGCCTTCATACAATGCATAGGTAGGCTGTCGCCTCATCCCATTCAAACTTTGTAATGTTGTATGTTGACGAGTACCTCTCGAGTCGTCGAGAGGATATCGGAAGCATTGGCCCCATCCATCCAAGGGTTTACCACACATACTGCGTGGAGTCTATAACGTCCAGGGCCTAGAAAGGCTGAGTACATTATGATTTTATATTATCTAGATTTTTATTTACGGGAATAACGTGATAACAACTACCAGACTGTAAAAATCAGTACTACTTGTAATGATGAAAATTTCACCTGACATTAAAGTTCTCGTTTTTCACGGCTGCAAAATAACTGAACAAACATTTAGTAAAATAGAATAAAATATTTATGAAAGAACAACATGAACATTTCACTCATTTGGAATAAATGTATGGTTTAAACAAATTTTAAAATATTTCCATTATGCATATAATTTAAAATTATAACGTTTCCGCATGCCGTCCTTCTAATCGAGTGAATTTTTAGCCTACTTTCCTTGAAGATATAGGATTATGCTATCATGTGAACGTCTGTCTTTTAAACCTATGAAACGAATTTTACCATGCTCAGTCCCCATAGACTATTTGCTAAGAATATACTAATGTTACCATGCTCAGTCCCCATAGACTATTTGCTAAGAATATACTAATGTTACCATGCTCAGTCCCCATAGACTATTTGCTAAGAATATACTAATGTTACCATGCTCAGTCCCCATAGACTATTTGCTAAGAATATACTAATGTTACCATGCTCAGTCCCCATAGACTATTTGCTAAGAATATACTAATTTTATAGTTTTCGTTGTGTGATTATTTTCAAAATGTCAGCCGTTATAATATTTAGGACATTACTTTATTTCTCGGGAACGTTTAACCAATTTAGATCAAATTGCGTATTTTGACAGTTTATCATGTAATTATTTAACATGGGGGTATATTGTTATTTGTACATCTTTTACAAACTAGCACTACATTAAAAATTCAATCTCTTTCGTTATACATCGGAAATTACCCAAGAGATTCCCACTAAATATCGCAAGTATCTAATAGTATGGTACGCCATGCTACCATATATTACTGAAATACATATTTCATTTATTTTTAATCATAATATCTTAAAGATATACAATATATTATAGGATTTAATCAATTTATACCAAACTTTGTATGCTGGATACAACTACAAACATTAAATTTACTAACACATACCCTCTTTGTTCACCATTTTTTATGATAGTATAACATGAAAGTAGTAATAGTATGCGGAAGCTAGCACACATAAAAAAAAATTAAATATTACCCAATTTTTAATCAAAATCTATCGATTTGTCATTAGAATATTGTAGAACAGTTTTAAATAAATCACAAATATTACATTTTCTTTAAAATTACTTATGTTCAACAAATGTCAAGAAATGTTGTGCCAATTTCATCCTTCTTTATTAATTTTTTTTTGCAAAAAGGAAAATAGCACAAATTGAAAAAAATTTTTTCGCAAAGTAATATATTTTTAACCCTAAATTATTAAAATTCTACTCATAAAGTGTGCTAGCAGTTTTCTAAATAAGGTAGTGGACATACTAAATATCATTTCCCTCTTAATTTATTAAAATTATCGTTTAAAAGCTACCCTATAAATTTATTCTAAATCACTGACACAATTCAGAACTAGAAAAAAAATTTTCTTTATAAAAATGACGTATAATTAATAACAACCACAATGGAGATCAATGCTACAAAAAAAATTGAAGTGTAAAGAAATCAAAGAGTTAAGATCATTCAGTGAATATGAAAGAGCAAAGAATAATCTCTCCTATAACTGTAGAATTTGTGAAAATGAATACATGAGGCAATGGAGAAAGAAAAAAATTATTGCTAAGCACATCAAGTGAGACGAAATGGCATAAAAGTGGCACAAGAATAATTTAATAAATAATAATTAAGAAATTTCAGCTAGTGGGATGCCACTTGCAAGAAAATTAAAAGATGTTTAAATAAAAATTTATTGAATAAAATATAAAATATCATTATTAATATTTTTAGCATATGGCGTTACAGTCTATGGAATTTCAGTGTCTGGGATACCAGACACGAGGCAGTTGAATCAAATTGAATATAATTTTCTGCAATCTTTGAAAAAAATATTTCAAAATGAAATTATATTTTCTATATGTTTGGTCTCGTGTTTTGGGGGCACCTAATTATTTATGATAATATTAAGGGGCGTATTTAATACGTCTCTACAATAAAATTAAAAATTTGCTAATAATTTTATAGAGTTCTATCACGAATAAAAAAATTAATTACTAGACCAAAGAAAACTCAATATCATGCATTGACTGTCCACTTCATATTTCCTTTAAACCTTCATAACTACAATAATAACCCCTTCTAATTCATAATTTTAAAATATCTATATTTAATATATTTAACATATCTATAAATCAAAATAATTTTAAAATTATCATCTAAAACACACGAATTTTTTTTACCATAATATGCATCAATAGTTTTAAAATTAGATTTCTCATGTTTTTTTTATTTTATTTTAACTGTTGGAGTATTGTCAACTGAGCAGAGATATTCAGATTGCTAAGCATTGGATACATTTATTCAAATTTATTTTTATGAACATTTCTAAAAATGAACTTATATGAATGGAAAAGGAAAAATTATGAAAAGTGTGGTGAAGAAAAATATATCTATTATTTTCATTATCATAAGATATCAAAAGATAAACATATTAATTAATGTAAAACATGTTTCAATCAGCAAGTACACGAGAAAAATCTAGATGAAATGTGTTGTGATGATTGTGGAAAATATGTTTCTAAACCTTATATTCATAAACACAAACAAAAAAATCACATATTAATAAGAATAAAGAATATGCAACAAAAACAAGTACATATTGTCAAGAAACTAAAGATGTCAACTTATTTTCGCCACATACTCTTACAAAAGAAAAAACATTACAAAATTTGGAGAATATGTATGAATGAGTATATGAGAAATATACATCATAAAAAAAAATACAATCTCAAATGAATTTAATAAAAGTAGTAAAAAAATTGGCGATAAAATACATTTTAAAGATTTGTCAGGTGTCACAAAATGCGACATCAAGAGTATTGGTGATGTAAAAAATGATTACTAATAATATTCGGCATTAAATACAATTTTTTTTTCAAATTAAAAGTTAATTTTATTTTTAAATTTTTAAATTAATGTATATATGGAGCAAAATGGCAATATCAAAACCGAGTGAAATGAAGGTGAGAGAGATGAGAGCAATGGCTAAATCTTAAAATATGTAAAAATACACTAGTTAAAGAAGGATGACATAATTAAAGCAACATACATACATGATAATAAAGTTAGTGAGATGAAAGTTGCAATACAGCAGACGGTGAGTGAGATAAAAGCAAATAAAAATAAGAAAAGATAATCTGAATGAGATGAAAAAAAATCAATACTATAGCTAAATCTTTAAATATTAACAATACACACAATTTAAAGAAAAAGATCTCATTAATGCTATCAATGAAATAAATTGTCATCAAAATTTTAATGATTTACCTTTCGCTAATGCCACTATTCGCGAAGATAATAAACCAGATGAAAAACCTTTAAAGAATATATTTCCATTCTCTAATAATATATGTAATTATCCTAGAAATAGAAAATTAATCAAACTTTTATAGTTAATAAAGCCTTTAAAAATAGACTACATGCATATAATGAAGAAAATAATTTTGGTGTATAACGGCTTAATAGTTTTATTAATTCATCAAAATCTATGGTGTTTAAAAATAAATTATGCAATTAAAGAGCACAAGTGATTAAGGGCTAATAGTAAATAAATTGCTAACTATCACTTGCAAAATATTAATAAAATACAAAAGTTCTATTTCAATCATTTAACCATATTATATCAAATAAAAGAGATATAAAATTTTACAAAAATTAAAAAACAGGATTACAAACACAAATATCTAGGTTTCGAAAAAGTGAATCTAGTTGGACATTAACTAATATTATAGGTTTACAACTATCTATTAATAAATATAATCCATTAAGTGGCTTATCATATACAGATTGTTAGAAAATTAAACGCCTAAACTGCGGAAGTTGATTCCTATAAAAAAATTTATTGAAAATATACAGGACACCATATAACTAAACATAATATTAAAGGCTAATTGAGACTGTAAAAATTGAGTTTTGAAAACAAATTTTTGTTGAATAACTTGTACTTTCTATCAGCGGTAGGTATGGCGGCAATTTACCAATAGTACGATCCACACGGTTGAATAGGACACGCCCATTTGGCGCGCTGTGGAGCGTGTACTAGTGGAGGGCACGTCGTTGATGTGCTGACGTATCACTTCCTCAAGCAGTGCGCACAGAGCGAGAAGGCCCAGCATTACGCATGTGTCTCTGCAACATGGGAAGCATAAGTCGCCTTTTTACTGCGGACTTCGTAGGCNCGGCAATTTACCAATAGTACGATCCACACGGTTGAATAGGACACGCCCATTTGGCGCGCTGTGGAGCGTGTACTAGCGGAGGGCACGTCGTTGATGTGCTGACGTATCACTTCCTCAAGCAGTGCGCACAGACAGAGGACGCCCAGCATTACGCATGTGTCTCTGGGAAGTCTAAGTCACCTTTTTACTGCGGACTATGTAGACNACTGCGGACTTCGTAGGCGTTGTACAAGGCATTCGGCAAAAATATGTTTTCGAAACCAAATTTTCATAGGCTCATATCTCCTTTATTATTCTGTTTAGGTATATGTTGTCCTAAATATGTTCGACTTTATGTTTCATAAGGAAATACCTCCCTAAGTTTGGTCGTTTAATGTACGAACATCCTGTTTACCGAATGTTAACGAACAAATGATAACAAACACCAGGGTGGGTTAGATAAGTACAAATTGAGCATATTTTATCAAGGAACCAATAGTCTAACGTACATAGTTATCCCGCTAATGGCAGTGACTATGTGCAGGTGTGGGTAGGCAATCATAAGCACTAGAAGACAGGCAATGCAATGAAATTACACTTTATTTACACATTTGGGCTGAAGGCATGGGGACATAGTGCCTGTTCACAGTGTCTGTTCAAACTGTCCGCCACCGTCGGCTACACAGGTGATGCAGCGCTGACGCATTCTTTATGAACATGTTCAAAGGTTTCCGGTGTAATGAACTCATCCCTCGTGTCACGTGGTATGGCATACACCATCGATTTTATGTGGCCCCACAGCCAGAGGTCAGGTGGTGTGATGTCAGGTGAGCGTGGTGGCCAAGCTATGGGGCCTCCCCTACCTATCCACCGGTTCGGGAAGTGTATGTCGAGGTGCCGACGAACTGCAATATCGAAATGAGGCGGGGCCCTAACTTACTGAAACCACATCGCCTCACGAGCATCTAAACGAACTTCCTCCAAGTATTCCGGTAACACGTTCTGCAGGAACTGTAGATACGTAGCACCTCCGAGACTGCGACCGTGCGGTACTGAGCGGTGTTCACCTGAGCACAGGCTGGTTACAATGCCACGTCAACCAGGTGGGTTAACTATTTGTTTCCTTTATGAAATATGCTGCATTTGTACTTATCTTCCCCAATCTGGTGTTTATTATCATTTGTTCGTGAACAAATTATGCAAAATATTGTTCTATAAAGAAATTTGTAACACCAACGATGTTCGAGTTTCGTAACAGATTATTTTAAGAAAAATAAAAATTCACTGTGCATTTATTTTGTAATGTACCTAAATTTTAAATGTGTGCTAGAATGGTGCTAGAATGCGTGAGTGAGTGAGTGAAGAGATTTATGAGGCTATTAACAGCGAGGTTTTGAGAGCCGATGAGGGTGATTGAAGTGAGTATGGAGCGGCGCCGGAATGAAGAGACGGGGTAAGCGGGATATCTCCGAAAAAGCCCGCTGACCAGTGGCATCGTCCGGCACGATTCCCACATGCGAAGGTCCGGGAGTGGCCCGGTTGGGGATTGAACCCGGTTCGCCTTGGTGGGAGGCAAGCAGGCTAACCGCTTAGCCACCGCGGCCCCCAGATGCTAGAAAATATTATATAGAGGATGAGGCTGAATTCCATTGACAAATTTATGCAAAATTGGGAGGGAAAGGGTTGGCTTTGAAAATGGAAATTAAGTTTGTGGGTTTTATAAATATTGGAATCTGATTGAAATAGAAGAGAAGAATTTGTGTCTTCTGTTTTGTTGATAGCAAATCCGAAGCATCCTACAATTTCGTTCGTAAAAGTATTCCTTTTCATTAACATAATAGGGGTAGTCAGATTATTATCGCAAACATATTTGAAACCTTGACGTATGTGTTAATGCTTGAATAATCTACATGTTTAAATGAACAACAATGGTTGCCTTGGTGCAACACTCTCAGGCCAACCATTCTCTAGCAAACCATACGAATGTCATTGCTCAGTACTGCTGCACCACATGCTCCAACGTTCAGTAGTTCGCACAGTACACAGCAGCTTGGGGTGGCGCTAGTTACAGACGTGTTGTTGCCTACCCGCACATGCAGTAGCTCCATAGATAGTTTTGAAACGTAGTGGTTTGATCGAGAATGATTGACGTGATAGTGGTGCACTTAGAAGCCCTAGTTGGTAATTTAGACACGTGGTTTATTCGAGCATAAAAACACGATGAATTAATTATGATTTCAATTATATCTGTCGTAATAATATGATTATTGCTCCTATTCTATTAATTAAGGGGAATGCTTTTATGAACTAAATTGCAGTAGACTTTTAATTTGCTATCAACACGACATTAACAATTTCCTCTCCATTCCGAACATATTTCTATATTCATAAAAATCGCCATTTTTAATCTCTATTTTCAAAGCCTCTATATTTCCCTAATATTAATTTTTCGATTCAGTTTTTCATACATCCTTTCTCTAATTTTCTACATGGAATCACCTCACAAATTTTGTCGGTAAAATTCAATCACATCGAGTATAGTCCATTCATGGTGAGTTCACACTTTTCGAAGCCCCGTCAAAGTTTTACTTTCAGGTACCAATGATGTATCCTTTAGCTATATGTAAACAAAACCACTGCCATGTTACTTTTATTTATTAACTGTAAATACATTTTTATTTACATTTTTCAGTTGTTTAAATAATGTTGGCATATTTTAAAATTGATGACGTATAAATGTTTACAATTTAACCCAATGACTATATTTAGGTCGCCTTTATCTCGTCTTGACAATATCTGTATTGATGACAGTTATTATGGTGATTGTAATATACATTATTAAATTATTTGCATTTTACACGGAATAGCAAATCACCCACATTACGTGTTATTACAGGCTGATCACTTTTGGAATCAACCTTTGAAAAATGTCACNACGGAATAGCAAATCACCCACATTACGTGTTATTACAGGCTGATCACTTTTGGAATCAACCTTTGAAAAATGTCACTGCCCCTACCTGCACATATTTTAACGGGCACAGTGACTGGCACACGCCCAGTAAAAATGATAGCGAAGTAGGTTAAGAAGTTCCATATATAAACGTTGAGTTAAAAGTGTTTGGTAAACATTTATAAATACCGAAGTTATCTATCTTGCTATCTGTTTTTTAATGCATGCAATTGTAAAGATTAGCAAATTTGTAAAATATTTACTTTTACAATAATTTCGACGTTTTACTTCAGCAACGCATGAATGAAGTAAGCACGCCCGTGGTAATGTTAATTTTACGAACGGTGGAATAATACACAATGTACATGAAAGTNACGGAATAGCAAATCACCCACATTACGTGTTATTACAGGCTGATCACTTTTGGAATCAACCTTTGAAAAATGTCATTGCCCCTACCTGCACATATTTTAACGGGCACAGTGACTGGCACACGCCCAGTAAAAATGATAGCGAAGTAGGTTAAGAAGTTCCATATATAAACGTTGAGTTAAAAGTGTTTGGTAAACATTTATAAATACCGAAGTTATCTATTTTGCTATCTGTTTTTTAATGCATGCAATTGTAAAGATTAGCAAATTTGTAAAATATTTACTTTTACAATAATTTCGACGTTTTACTTCAGCAATGCATGAATGAAGTAAGCACGCCCGTGGTAATGTTAATTTTACGAACGGTGGAATAATACACAATGTACATGAAAGTAAATATTAATGAGGGTTTTCAAAAGTGCTCACTTTAACGCAAACTGCCTATACAATATTTTGCGCTTTCACACCATCAAGCAATAACCATTACAATTACTGCTACTAATACTTCAAATGTCTTGCGTGTGTGACAGAAATTACGATTTAATATTGTATCGTATTGCATTAATTTCTCTAAAAGGATGCTGTGTAAGGTAAAAACACAAGGCAACCTTTTTTCTTTTACCATGTATTATAGATTACTAATAAGTAAGGGACAACCCATAAGTGCTGAATAGTTTCATTTCTCATGCATAAACAGGATTCCAACCTCACCTTCTATATGGAAAGTGGTTGATATCGGAACACAAAATTTTTTTCTGTTTGCACTTCATTATTCGATAATCTATTATCCAGAAATGCAGACATTCAGATTCTGATTTTGTTACTAAGCATAAATAATATCTTATACCTACACTTTCAAAGTCGTTACAATCATCCCAAAAAGACGCTGGCTCTAAGTTATATATATTGCAAGAAATATATAATTTTTGCAAAAAAAATCTGCTTCTTAGGCTTTTCATTAAACTTTTATGTCGTGGTAAAATTAATAAAGTTGTAACAAAATTAATTATGTTAACCATCTACAGCCAGAGTGTCGCCAGCCACTAGTGTGTCTTAAGTCAATATCGTGTGACATACTGGTTGCTTCAGTTGTTGCGAGATATGGTGAAATCACATAGGGAGAGGAGACCTATGTTCTAGAACGTTGTGGAAATTCAGCCATAAGACTCTTACAGGAGAGAGAGAGAGAGAGAGAGAAGGAGAGAGAGAGAAGAGTACACGTTGACCTCCACATGATTGACTATCCAGAACTCTCTTCTGTGATCCTCCATCCACTCGGGCGAGTATAAGTAGTCCTTAGAGTCTAGTCGAGGGATATTTTGTGCAAGAAGAGATTGTATGACGAGACAGTGTGAGAGAGGTAGTCTGGAAATTCAAACTGCAGAAGATTCTTTGTTAATGTGTTAAGCTCAAGACTGTTATAAAAGTGACTGAAGAGTTCTTCGATGTCTTGATTATAAATTATTAGCCTTACTCAGTCAACCTCGCTACTTAAACTGAACAACAACATTTGCAAGTCAAACCGCCGCTCGGCCGACGCAACAAAACTGGTGTCAGGTGTTGGGTAGGTTGAACGCTGCTGTCGGTCAGCTGGAAGAAGCTGGAAGTTGCTTCGTAGTTCCCGCAAGAATGTATATGATACTCGCTATTTGCTAGGAAATCACGAGCAACTACATGCATAGCAGCTGAGCAGACAAAGAAGAACCAATCAGTTGAAATCGTGCCTGCTAGTATAATGGCAGGTCCTTCAAGGAAAATACCCTCGAAAAAGAATACTGAAGACAGGCCACCAGTTTCTGTTACAGCAGAACCTTAGAAAAGAATACGAAGATCGGCAGTGACTAAGACAAGTCACACAGAGATCGTCGAGAGGAGCAGCCTTGGACGCAGTAGCTTCGGAACGAGAAGAGGAAGACGAGATGGTGAGCTGTAGGACGAAGACGTCAGCAGCATATTACGGGTAAGTCACACTCGGATCCCCTCCTTATTGTTAAAGGCGTGTGCGGCTGCAAAGTCAGGTCATTTTCAATAGTAGGCAATAGCTAACACTAATGAAGCGGATGTTAGCAACGGTTACTGCAGTATTGGTGACGCTCTGAAACTAACCGGAGAACCATTTAGTGGTGACAAGAAAAAGCTTAAAGGATTTATTAAAAGATTGCGGACGCTACCTTCGAACTCTTCAATCCAGAAAATCACAAGAAATTACTTAAATTTGTAAAAGCTAAATTAATGGGTGACATGAAATCTAAACTTTTAGTGCATACAGTCGGAGACACTTGGGACGGGGTTCGTCATATTTTATAAGAGAATTACTCTGTCAGGCGAATCTTGGATTTCTATACTTTTAAAATGTTCAGCTCGCATCAGGGCAAAAATGAATCCATCGCTAGATGGAGAAGTCAAACTGACACATTACAACAGATCTCAAGTAATCCGCGATGAAAGTAGTCTCGGGAGAAGAGGTGGAAGCAGCGCAAGCTTTGATAAATAATCTCTCGAAAAAGTGTTTCGTACAGAGTTTAGTAGACGAAAGAATTCAAATGACTGGACGAAGCAAGAGATTAGAGGTCCTGGAGGAAGAAAGCAATGTTCTATAACAAAGAGAGATATTGCGTCAGCCGGAAAGACGACACATCGGGAAAAATAAAAGTCGTCCTAAGGTAGAACGAAATCTTTTATTTGTCAAAGGACAGGACATGTAGCAGAAGGGTGTTTTAAATATTTCAAACCCAGGTAGACTCGTTTCAAAGGCCGCCCCGAAAAGAATAAAATGTAAGTGACAAAATAATATGTCATAAATCCGGGAAACCATGACATTTCAAACGGGTTTGCCGGGTGAAAATACCTACTGATAATCCGGTAAAAGGTAAGGGAACTACCAAGAATGTTCCGGAAAACTAGGAAAGGTGTTAGATGAGCAACCGATGTTACCCTCTGAGGAACAGGTGCAGGAAATAGATTGCACAATAGTGAAAAAAATAAATAGTATAAAGATATGCTCAGAAAACACTGAGTTTTCTAACTCTATTCAGTAATGAATTTAGAGGTAAAACATCATAAATTCTGACTGATACTGGCTCTGAAGTGAGTCTAATCAAAGAAAACTGTTTGAGTGATCAGGCCAAACGCATGATCAGCCTCGATGAAAAGGTATGTGCCCAAGGGATCACAACTCGGTACATGGAAACAAAAGGGATACCCTAAGATTAAAAATGAATGGAGAATATGTTGCGCATGAATTTTATGTAGTGCCACAAATGAGTAGTAGTGGACTGCTGGGTAGAAAATTTCGACATAAATGTCAAGCGATTATAAATTATCAAATGGGAAATGTTATTTTCCCAGGTCTTAAAGTAAAAATTCCCATCGAAAATAAATCAATTGAAAGGGAAACGTACGAAATTACGATTTCCGCTAGAATAGAGTTTATAATAAAATCAAGAACTAACTTAGTTGGTATAGGGATTACCCCAAAGAGAGAGTTAGTGGACGGAGTTTATTTGGGTAGCTGTTTAACACAAGGTAAGAATGAGCATTGCCTTTATAGTGTCATGAATTACAATGACAGAGAAGTTTCTATCCCTGTACTGGAGGTTCATTTGGATAGTTGCAATAACAGGCACACATGGAAAACTCTAATAGAAAACAAGGCAACTAAAGTCAATGTTACGATTTGAGCATTTAAACAATGAGGAATGTTATTCATTTTGGGAATTATGTTGCAATATAACTATATATTTTATCACCCAGGAAATACATTGTCTTGTACTAAGTCCATAGAACATGAAACTATCATAGATACAAATTTAAAGCGCATTAATATTAGGCTCTATCGCATCCCTGAGGTGCCCAAGGAGGAAGTGTTTAGACAGGAGAGAAAGAGAGAGAGATGTTTTGATGGTACAATAGTACCTAGCTGCAGTCCTTGGAATGCTCCTCTATTAGTTGTCCCAAATAAACGAGATACTTCGGGTAAGCAAAAATGGCGTATCGCTGTGGACTAAATAGTGTAGTCAATTTAGGAAAAAATTGTAGAAAGCCTACACAAAATAGCAACACAAATAATTTTGGTAACGAAATGTAGGGGAGAATG
The DNA here is from genome assembly GCA_002778355.1 of Clitarchus hookeri. Taxonomy (NCBI): domain Eukaryota; kingdom Metazoa; phylum Arthropoda; class Insecta; order Phasmatodea; family Phasmatidae; genus Clitarchus; species Clitarchus hookeri. The sequence continues at coordinate 266,964 of NQII01001574.1, forward strand.
AGCTGAACCATATATCCAAAATCCACCGAAATCGCCTTAGTGAAAACCATATTACTGATGTTAATATATAATTGTCCGTACTATATATAAAACTGTTATTTGTTAAATGCTTCAGCAGTTCTCTCTGAGCTTTTTCCTTATAACATATGTGTGACTGGATGAAAACGAATGTTCAATAAATTGTCTTTTTTTTCTTTGTTACAAAATTTAATCTCACTGATTATATGTAAGAAAACGGTTAGCGAAAGCGACAATACTCCTACCTTGATGCAGAAGGGAACCGACAGCTTAAATGNTGTTAAATGCTTCAGCAGTTCTCTCTGAGCTTTTTCCTTATAACATATGTGTGACTGGATGAAAACGAATGTTCATTAAATTGTCTTTTTTTTCTTTGTTACAAAATTGAATCTCACTTATTATATGTAAGAAAACGGTTAGCGAAAGCGACAATACTCCTACCTTGATGCAGAAGGGAACCGACAGCTTAAATGNATTATATGTAAGAAAACGGTTAGCGAAAGCGACAATACTCCTACCTTGATGCAGAAGGGAACCGACAGCTTAAATGCCTCTGCTCTGATGCGCGTTGATAGTTTAAATGCCCAGTCTGGAAAAATCGTGCATACGGAATGTAGGCAAGATTACTGTGATAAAAGAAGAATTGCCAACTTTCTCAAATCGGAGACCCGAAGCGCAGCTGATCCTGAGTTACCCAGATTACTAAGATATGCCGATACGTCCTGTGAATTATCAGATGACTCCAACAATAAGTGTTTATTTTGTGGAGAAGTCGTTTCATTCAAAGTTAACATGATGCTGAGGCAATCGCTGATGGATTGAAAGTTCGAATGTATGAATTCCAATCTTCTGTTATGGAGATGTATCGCGAAAGAAATGATGAATGGGATGTGATTGTGCTTGGCTGGATTAATGCCANCAATCTTCTGTTATGGAGATGTGTCGCGAAAGAAATGATGAATGGGATGTGATTGTGCTTGGCTGGATTAATGCCATTTTTGCAGACTTACATGCCGTCGATACTGTATACCACAGAAGTTGCTCAGTAAGAAATATTCCTGTAAAGTACTCAAAAATTGAGAGTAGTGACTCTACTAGCTCAACTAAGGGGTGCAGAACTGGAAGATCATATGATGAAGTTCGCTTGGAAGCCTTCAAGCGGGCTACAATTTTTTTTATGCAAACGATGACAAGCAAATCACAGTAAGAATGGTCCATAATAAAATGCAGGACCTACTTGTCCCATCTGCTATTGAAACTTATTCTACCAAACACATGAAGCACATAATTTAAGATCGTTATGGTGACAGTGTTATTATAACAGACATGCAAGGGAAAGAAGACGTCATTACATTTCGAGAGACAGCAAAATCTATTTTCCACAGTTATTACAAGCTTCCAAGGAACATTGATGCTGAAGAAGAGTATATAAACCTCATACAAGCAGCGGGAAAATCAATTTAATGAGATAAAAGTCATTAATACACCAAAAAATTAATATCACTTACTTGAAGACTTTACAATCGATGCCAGACTTGAATTTACAGCTCCATCTCTTCGACAGTTTATTTCCTGCATTCTGCCAAAGCAATATTCTACCCTTAACGCAGAAGCTTTTGGACAGGCTATCATGCAGGTTGCTAGATCACGAACAAATAGTGCTAGCTGTTGAAATGCATTATCACTTTGGTTAGCATTTCTTGATATACACTTTAAACAAACTTGGTTTTCTTTTCGTCTTTCAACGATTTACTTAAGTTTGAAAAATCCACCACTGTCACTCAAAAAGAATCCGTAGAAGGAGTTTGTCATGATGGAATTGTTCAGTACATTGCGGATAACATGGAATACGACATTTGTACAAATCGATCGTCATGGTACTTTTCACACTCTGGTATCATTGCTGATGTGAAACTTGCACCAAAAAGGAAAATGTCTACAATCCCTAGAATGGAAGTTTCATCAGATCAATTGAGATAAGTAAGAAAATTGTTGCATACATCATGGTACTTCCATCGGGAATGACCAGAATGGGAAATATTTACGACGACAATTCATAAGAGGCAACATATCGGGAAGGCAACTATATATTTCCTTCCCAAGATTGACCTTACGCCTAATGATATTTCATGTGTTTACTTGACATTGTTTTATAACAATGAAACAAAGAAGCAGAATGCAACCCCAGTAGTAACATTTCATCAGCTTTTCTACCGGAAGGCTGCGACAATAATTCATGCTGAGCATTTGACAAGTATTTTGAAATATACAGTGGTTTTACTAGGAGGATTCTACACCAGGATGAGTTTCCTCGGCTGCATTGGTCACTTTATGCAAGATGCCAAATTAACTGAAGTATTTGAACAAATCTATGTTGGTAATACCATTTAGCATATTATGAGCAGGCAAGCTTTTTAACATGCTATGTGAGCCCATACTGTAGTCGATCAAGCTCTGGATATAATGTTCACAGCTGTATCATATGACATGGAAACTGACGAATTACTGAGCGTTTAGATTTTAAGCAAGTGAGTAACTTGTTCATAGGTCTTCTACTTGACATCAAATACTTGAAAGACAAAATGGAAAGAGGTTGCAGCTTGGAGACAATCGAACTGCATCATTATGGTTCCTATATATGAAAATAGTTTTCATTCTGAAGTGCTTTGATCGAGCCGAGCGAACTGAGAATTTGTACCAGCACCTGAAAACACTGACCATACTTTGCAGCAGCAGGACATACTCATTACACCAAATCAGCTCATGTACATCTAAAGAACATGCTGGACCATCACACACTGAACACCGATCTTTACTCAAAATTTGAAAATTGACTTTTTTAATAAGAAGGATGGAACGACAGTGGGCGGACCTTGCACCTGGCTTAGTGATTGAACTGGCACAGTTGATGAGTTTGATACTTTGGACACACAGACCATCATCTCATTTCTAACACCGCTAGAACCCTTCAATGAAGCATGTTAACTATGTAACACTATAACTGAGATGACAGCCTCTACCAGGGTGGATATAGATGCAGCCAAAGAAGTGGATTTGCACATGCTCATCGTCATGATGAGAAAAGCAGCAGACATTTACACTTTTTGGAAGCAAGATAAAGCCTTGAACATGATATCTAAAGCAGCAGTGAAAATTGATAGGGGAGAAAGTCTGTACCGATCAGACCTTACTCTTCCAACGACTAGCAATTGTCGCTAGCAGAGATTGTCCGGACATGAAATAAATAATGTCTTACGAGTTGTGTGCACATCCACCTCCCTTGTTCAAATCCTACCAAGTTTTTTTAAAAGCAAACAACCCATCATCAGCACCTGCAATTTGGGAAACCACTAAGGCAGGAGAAGCAGTTTGCATTCCAAGTCAGAGCATATACATACATGGTTGATGGTGGCTGGCTTCTCGAACAGATACCATGGCAACTTGGAACAACATATGATACCCTTTGTGTTGAGTACATCATCAAGCATTTTGGGAAAGCTTACATTGTGTTTGATAGGTACAGTAGCAGACATTCCACGAAAGATATCACTCACCTACAGAGGACGAGGGGTCGTCAATACCCAGCCATCGAAACTTCTGGAACTATGAAACTCACACAGAAAAAGGATGCATTAATCCTCAATTCTAGAAACAAAAAGGGTATTACCTCTTTTATTGGACAAAAACTCACTTCAGCAGGATGTTCTGTATTATATGCATCGGGTGATGCAGATGCTCTGATTGCTACTACTACTGTATCAAAGGCTCAGTTTAATGACACCTGCCTTGCAGGAAATGATACAGATGTGCTCATTTAGCTACTACACCATTTCTAAGGCAACAATCCACTCCTACAGTTTAAAACAGAGACAAAGGTCTGGTATATCAACTGCATAAAGTATAAGCTTGGAAGCATGTGTGGCAGCATTTTGTTCATTCACGCATTCCTTGGTTGTGACACATCACTATTTTCGGAGTCGGGAATCAATGTTGCCTTGTCACACGCTCTTTCAGATAAGCAGTTTCAGCAAGCGAGTGTGGAATTTTGTAAACCTGGCGCTTCGAAAGAAGATGTAATAGCAACCGGAGAACAAGCTCTTCTATATGTTTATAAGGGTCAATTAGGGGAATAATTACCATCTTTAAGGATGATGCTGTTTATGAAGAGAAAGTTGTTTNATATGTTTATAAGGGTCAATTAGGGGAATAATTACCATCTTTAAGGATGATGCTGTTTATGAAGAGAAAGTTGTTTCATCACCAACTTTTGTTGAACCCGAGAGAATTCCTCCAATACTTGCCGCAGCAAACTTCCATTTACTCAGAGTTTATCTGCAAATAATGGAATGGCTAGGTGTTTACGGAATAAAACCAGAAGAGTGGGGATGGTATATCTCCGGATAAATATATGTGCCGATCACGACAGACCAGAAACCAGTTNATATGTTTATAAGGGTCAATTAGGGGAATAATTACCATCTTTAAGGATGATGCTGTTTATGAAGAGAAAGTTGTTACATCACCAACTTTTGTTGAACCCGAGAGAATTCCTCCAATACTTGCCGCAGCAAACTTCCATTTACTCAGAGTTTATCTGCAAATAATGGAATGGCTAGGTGTTTACGAAATAAAACCAGAAGAGTGGGGATGGTATATCTCCGGATAAATATATGTGCCGATCACGACAGACCAGAAACCAGTTNAATAAAACCAGAAGAGTGGGGATGGTATATCTCCGGATAAATATATGTGCCGATCACGACAGACCAGAAACCAGTTCTTACAAAACTTTTGAGTATCATACAGTGTAACTGTACCACTGGATGTGAAACTTCACTATGTACATGTCGAAATCATGGATTCCCATGTACATTATCGTGTGGTGGATGTATGGAGAATAGTTGTCCCAGCTGTGAGTCTATGGAATATTTAGAATACCAAGACTAAAGAATGATTGACTACTCCTGAAAACGAAAACGTTTTGAATTAAATAAATAGTTCAAAAAATTACAACAAAACACTCATTTAAAATCATTTCCTTTTTTTCCTTTCTCAGAACTTCAAACTAACCAATCGCTTTAATCTTGCATATATTCACGCACAACATTTAAAACAGAGACGAAGGTCTGGCATATCAACTACATAAAGCAGAAGCTTGGGAACATGTGTGACAGCATTTTGTTCGTTCACGAATTCCTTGGTTGTGACACAACACCAACTTTCGGAGTTGGGAAGCAGGTTGCCTTGTCACTAGGTCTTTCAGATAAGCAGTTTCAGCACATAGGTGAAACATATTTTACATATGTTNGCAGTTTCAGCACATAGGTGAAACATATTTTACATATGTTTTTCCCATATGCAAACAACACTCTGGAGGAAAAATCCATGTGTACCGATATAACACGTAGGTATTATATACAGCCTTCGCTAACAACTAAATTATAACCTTCAATATAGAGGTTTCCCCTGTAATGATTTTGGTGAATTTTGGATATATTGTTCCATTCATATGCACCTATATTGCGGTACCAAAACCATTTGTGTTGCAACTTTGTCTGGGTCAATTCTTATATTTACTGCACTAATGGGGCGTTTAACGAGTATACAGTTGGAGTCGCTTTCCCCAGCCCAAAATATAAGAAATATTGGATCAGTTAGGACAAGCCAAGTACCCGACAACATTGCATCTGGAAAGAGGATACTTGCAGGTGCCTATTAGGGCAGGGGACAAACCAAAACGGAATTTAGTAATCCTAAAGGGCATTATGAGTTTAATAGAATGATTTTCGGTTTCAAAAGAGCTTCAGCGACGTTCCAACATTTGATGAATACTGTGTTAGCTGGATTCCAGGGTATTAAATGTATGGTTTATCTTGAAGACACAGTGGCAGTTGTAAAGTCACTTAGGGAACATACTTATGGGATGACAGGTGTTTTAAAGACTACGGGAGAGTAACCGAAAACTTCAGACGGATAAGTGCAAATTCCAAAGGAATGAAGTCATCTATTTGGGTCATGTAATAAGTAAGAACGGAATAAAACCAGACCCCGATAAGACAGTTAAAATAAAGAAGTATCCAATGTCAGAAACAACATAACAATTAAAATAATTTATGTGTTTAGCAGGTTATTACCAACATTTTGTGCCAAATTTCGGAAAAATCGCGAAACCGTTATACGACCTATTAATAGGAAATGTGAATCAGCATAATGCAACATTCGAAACTTTAAAGGAATTGCTAGTGAAAAACCGCTACTCAAGCATTCTGATTTCTCTCAACTGTTCTTGCTCACTACTGACGCGAGTCAGGGAGCGATTAGGGCAGTGTTATCACAAGGACCCTTAGGTAATGACAGGCCAGTGGCCTACGCGAGTAGGACTTCAAACAAGGCCGAGAGAAATTATGCGACCGTTGAACGAAAAATGCTGGCCAAAATTGGGGGTCGTGAAGCATTTTCCTCCATATATGTTAGGACGACCATTTAAGATAGTAACGGATCATAAGCCATTAAAATGGGTTATGAATGTTAGTGACCCTAGCTCACGACTGTTAAAGTGGAGATTGAAACTCGAAGATTATGAGTAAGATTTTCTGCATAGATCGGGAAAGGCGATACCGTAGGCAGATGCCCTGAGTAGAGTATACGAGGCTGTGGAGGAAATAGTAAATACAATGAAAGGAGAGTCAGAGAAACAGGCTAGTAAAGCCACGGACGACGCATCAGAACTTCAGAATGAAGTAGAAGATAAATGGAGCCCTGAACAAAAGCAACAGATTCAACTATAATGCCATGGCTCCCCTATGGGCAGACATTAATAAATGAACAAAATGTATGGTAGGATGAAACAGTACTGCTTGATGTCCAACATGCGCCATGACATAGAGGAATACGTACACAATTGTGAATCACGACAAAATGATATTCTTTGGCGTATAAAAATTAAAATGCGTATGGATATAACCATTACACCCCAACTAATTTTTGAAAAAATGTGCATTAGACATAGTGGGGCCGTTTCCCGAAACAGAGAATGGAAACAAATATTTGTTAATACGAAAATATAGTTTATCAAAGTACACCCTGGCGATACTGATTCCATAAGATGCAGAAACTGTGGCGCGAGCCTTTGTTGAACGCGTTGTTCTCGTGTTTCGTATTCCACAAGTTATCCTAACCCACCAAGGTACGAATTTCATCCGCGATCTATTAAAAATGTTGTGTAGATTGTTGCAAATAAAAAAAAAACATCAGAAGTTATCATCTAGAGTTGAATTTCATAGAAAGATCGCATCGTACGCTTTTAGAATGCTTACGTCATTATATCAACAAGGATAAAATGGATTGGGACAAAAGGGTAGCTTATTCCACATTTGTGTTCAATAAAACTCCACACTGTGCCAGGTGATACAGTGCTCACAAACGGTTCGGAAGGTTACCGAACATAACAGTAAGCTCCAGCAAACAATAATTATGAATTTGATGATAGTAATTAAAGTTACAAATTGCTCATAAAAAGGCGCGTGAACGTTTAATGGTTTCCAAAAAACAAAAGTAAAAGCTATTATGGCAGAAATATCAAGAAGCATAAATCCGTTGTATGTGACTCAGACCTTTTGCATGATGAGAAAGTCCAACGAGATCGATCGGAAAAACTGTCGAGCCAATATACTACGATCAACGTGGATGGCGTGACAAGAAATTTAAAGTTGAAAGAGGAAAAACTTTGAAAAATCAATGCAAATCGATTAAAACCATTTCAAAAAACTGTGTTTTAGGTAGGATATCTTTGGGCTATAATTGCGACTACGGCTGGTAATGATGTTTCATTGGACTGCATTAAGAAGTACCGGGACTATACTAACAAGATGTAGGTTTTGTACAGCTTTATAATACAGAGTGGAAACTTATTACATTTGTAAATTTATCGCATGTTGATGCATATTATAGGGTAGCAGAAGAGTATAGTCGTATAACTAGCAGACATCGTAAGGAATGTATTATTAAGGCTATAAATAAGATCAGTTTTATGTGTAAACAGCATCAAAATACTTACACGTAAATTAAAGGACATAGAGGAAACAAAAAATATCATAGCTGAATAAGTGGAGAATGGAAGAGAACCTAAGAATAGATGGGAATTGAATTTTATCGGCCAAGCCAGTAAAGTATTGTTCGGAACGTTAGATGAGAATTCTTTCCTACTATAATGAGCCAATTAACAGGCTAGATAGGGAACAGGTTGATTTTCTTAAAACTGTTAATCATCAAATGTTAGTTGTCAAATCAACACTGCAGTCTGTCAATAAAGAACAAGTTATTCAGCCGTAAATCATAATATATTAGCTACGGTTATAGAAAAGATAAATTCCCAGGTAAATAAGAGCTGTAAAGCAATTGCGAATACACTTGACAACTATTCAATAATATTAGCTATAGACGAACATGTTGAGAATTTAAAAAGAATTACAGACGACGTATTGCAACAGTATAATTTGATATTAGCAGCAACTCTGAATGCTGAAAACGGGATTTTGCCGCCACATAATATCACTCCTTCCCAAATTATACATCATCACAAACAAATGCAATCCAGTATTCCTAATGATGTATGCTTACCTGTGAATTTGGGTGTGACTTCAGCAACTGTATTGTTAAAAAATAGCGGCATTAAGTGTTTTTTAAGTAAAAGTATTTTAGGATATGTTGTAAAATTACCACTGGAAAATCATGTGGTGTATAATATATACAAATGAATACCCTTACCTGTGAATATAGCGAACAATAATGGCAAATTTATATTTATTTCACCTGACAACGATTACTTGTTAATAGAAGAAAGTAGAATGTTTTGGCCGCTTTAAACGTAGGCTCTTGACAGGGAAGAAGGGAAGAAAATATGGCCGACCTCATGTTCTTGCATTCCGCCGAAATGTTTTTACGTTTCTCCCCCGAAATATCCGTTTTTTCCCTTGAAATGGCACATATTTCCTAAGAAATGCCACTTTTTCCCTAAAAAAAAGTCCCTTTTTTTCCTAGAAATTTCCCTAATTTCCTTCCAAATATTATTTTTTTCAAAATATCTCCAATGACTCCTGAATGTGGCTAAATGACTCATTTTTGGGCAATGAGGAGCTGAGGAACCTTCTCATTGTCTACCCATACCATACTTCATGCTTTTGCATTCACAGTCTATGTGAACTTATAAGCATAGTTGGCCGTAATTCCCGAACCATTAAAGATGTAGGCATCATATTCGTAACATGGGACTCGACGCTAACAAAGAAAATTAACAAATAGTCATTAAAGCCCTATGCTAACTTATATACAAAGTCGTCTGTAATTCCAGTACCATTAAAGATGTAGGCGTCAAATTCGTAACATATGCTTCGACTCCAAACAAGGAAAATTAACAAATAGTTATTTAAGCGCTATGCTAACTTATAAGCATAGTTGAGCCAGAATTCCCGAACTGTTTACGATGTAGACGCCAAATTCATAACATAGGCCTCAACAGCAGCAAGGAAAATTAACAAATAGTCATTTAAGCCCTATGCGAACTTATAAGCATAGTTGGCCATAATTTCCGAACCGTTTAAGATGTAGGAGTCAAATTTATAAAATAGGCATCGATGCCACATGCATGAACCCTAATTTAAATGGTGATACCAAACACTTCAACGGCACCCTAACATTAAGGGCTGCACCAAATACTACGGTGGCACATACACCCTAAAAAAGAGAAATGTTGAACACCGTGGCGATGTGCGCATGTCATAAAGGGTGCTACCGTAAACTTCAATGGAGCATGCAATTTAATATAAAGGGGTGGCGCCGAACACTTCAACGATGCACGTACCCTAACATAAAGGCTGATGCCAAACAATTCAACGACGCCCTAACATAAAGAGCGATGAGAAACACTAAGGTGACACATGCATCCTAACAAAGAGCAACGTTGAACACTGCGACGAAGCGCGCAAGGCATAAAGGACATTTCCGTACACTTCAATGGCGCATGCATTTTAATATAAAGTATGGCGCCGAACACTTCAAACGATGCACGCAACCTAACATAAAGCATTACGCCAAACACTTCTACCGCACCCTAACATAAAGGGTGACGCCAAACACTGCTGCGATGCATGCACCCTACATAGAGCACCTTTTAACACCGCCACGATGCATGCATGTCATAAAGGGTGCTACTGTTATCTTCAACAGTGCATGCATTTTAATATAAATGGTGGCACCGAACACTTCAACAACACACTCACCCTAACATAAAGGTTGGCGCCGAACATAAAGGACGATTAAAGCCCTACAAGCATAGGAGCGCTTAAGTTCCATATCGTATCGTTTAAGATACTTTTGTCAACTTCATGTCATCACTCCCGCCATCTTGAAAGGGTTAAGTCTTCCCAAATTAGATTGAAATTTAAGTCCTTCCTACGAAATATGTATCACACTCTTGCAGGCCAAGCCTGAAAAGTTATCTAAGGGTCTTCCCAAACATATACGAGTAGGTTATCTCAGAGGAGGCCCAACCATACACAATGATAAATTATTAAAGGCAACGCACACTACTATGAAAACAATGGCAAGAACAATCACATCACTACTGTAACATATCATTTAAAGAAGCATAACATGACTCGAAAGCCTCTCGACACTAACAAAGCAGCCATAAAGGTCACCGCTGTTGCNATCATTTAAAGAAGCATAACATGACTCGAAAGCCTCTCGACACTAACAAAGCAGCCATAAAGGTCACCGCTGTTGCATCTGTATGTATATATTAGTATAGGATAGGATCACCGCCTCAGTGGCTATTTGGACTTCGAAGAGTGAACAGATCTGTTTGTTTCTACAATGGGAAATGGTCGAGAAAGTCATTAATGTCGTAACTGTAAGAAGACTTTTTCTAGAAGTTGCAATACTCGTCAACACGAGACTGGCTGCCTAAAAAATATGAAATATATTATCATATCATGTGAAAACTGCAAATAATATTTTCGAAGACGCAATAGCTTACAAAGGCATAGCGCAACATGCAAAGCTCCTCTTCCTACACAGGTCAATCAGTATTTGCTGAGAATAGAGCAAGATATCCGCAAAAGAAAAATCCGAACCATCAACATCATTAAAGACAACTACCATACTAAGAAAACAATGACTGGAACAGTCACATCTCCTAGACATCCATGCCACTACTGTAACAGTACATTTGCATATNAAGAAAACAATGACTGGAACAGTCACATCTCCTAGACATCCATGCCACTACTGTAACAGTACATTTGCATATGCCCGCAATGTGAAGAGGCATATAAAGCATAAATGCAAGCTGAATCCATATCACACAGGCTATCGATGCGATATATGCTAAGGTATGTTCACTCGTATAGACAGTTTAAACGCGCATACGAAAAAGTGCAATTACCTTGTTTCTCTACATGCTAAGCAACACAGTGCATTGTCAACTTTACAAAATTGTGAAGATCAGATGTCTGCTGTACAAAANTTTCTCTACATGCTAAGCAACACAGTGCATTGTCAACTTTACAAAATTGTGAAGATCAGATGTCTGCTGTACAAAATATTGATACGCCTTCATCACCAACTTCTGATCTTCATGTGAACAATGAACACAATCTGTCACCAACGCATAGGAAACACTGTCGCAAATGCGGTAAAGTATTTAGTAAAGCAGAGTCGGCAGCAGAGTTGGCAGCCAGCACCAAAGGTTCTTGCGGACGGAAACTCTAATGCATCTTGCAATAAATCGAGAGTTATAACTTCGTCTGGCCCCAGGGCTTTCTTGCGTTTGACAGGAGCAGACCTCTTGCGTTTGACATTGGGAGGCAGTTGGATGTCTTCTTTAGTATTGTCAACCACAGCAGCAGAGGTGGCAGGTTCAGCCAACGGTTCTTGCGGAAGGTAAAATCTTATCGCATCTTGCAATAAATCGTGAGTTATAACTTCGTCCGGTTCACATGGCAGGGAAGTGTCTGTTCGCTTATATAGTTAGCGATACATCTTCCCAGAAAATGTTTTTCGACCATCTGCTGACATTGCTCGTACGTCGACGTCAGGTTGTGCCCAAGCAACCAATGTGCTATACCGAGGCACTGCTAGCTGTACGTTCTTGACTCTCCATCACAGACATTGGTTATACAGTTGTTGCCAGGTGTTACACTGCTGTAGATTATCTCTGGGTGAAATGGCAAGTTCATCTTGAGCTCACTGGTGTCGGCTGGCAGGGTAGACACAGCTTATATAGCAGCCTTACTTGACATGATGTCAGTGGTTCTTGAACAATAAAAATAGTCGTGTACGGACATAAATGTCGTACATTATCTTGCAACATTTAGTCATTAGCTCTGAGTTCATCAATAATAATATTTATCTCTTCGCTGACAGAACTATATCCTCTTCTCTGTAATGTAACCGTCATACGTAGTCTATCAGCCAGGTCATTGAGGTCTTCAGAAAATAAGTAGCTAGACTTCACGACTCTCTTCGCAAAAGGTTCACAACACATGTTTGCATCAATGTGCTTCTGTGATGGGTAGTTTGTGAGATACCTCTGGGCCAGAGTACTTGGTTCGAATCTTCGTTTATTCTGCCTCCACTTCACGTATCCATCTTCTTCATCATCGTGTTTACGCTTTGGCTTTGCAGATGCAGTTACTTCATCATCGTCAGTATAATATTCATATTTTGCATAATCATGATCCTCATCATCATCATCATCGTCATCATCATCGTCCTCGGTCTTGACGGCCACACTTTCGTGCTGGATAGTTGTAACATCCTCGTTTTTTATCTTACACCTTAGCAATACATGTTTGTTGTTCACATGGTTGAACGATCTGTATGGTTTGCGCTCTTCATAATACATGTCCGCAACGGGTGTATTTCCTTCTTCACAGAATGTTTTGGAACATGATGCATGTCCGGATAATGTTATGGGCGATGGTACAATCACTAGTATACATGACGAATCAGTATGGGAGTCACCGATTGCATTGTCTTGGATCAACAAGTTCAGTGCTTGATGTCTTGTGAGAACACAATAGCTTAGAGACTATGTGCATTGCTTCGGTTACTCTAATTTTTACCCTCATTCTGCAGGGCAAATACAAAGTGTGGTTGTTCGTGTAGGACATTCTAGATTGTGTGCCTCAATCTACATACATATAGTTGTCATGTGGCCTAAGTAAATTTGTTCTCAACTGTAGCTGACGTATAGTATATAATGTCCAACCGGAACTCTTTCTGATATATTCTTCCTCCTCGTGACAAATTTTCTTTATACTAGCTTCAACACTATCTTCAATTTTGTGTGTTATAGAGATATACATTCGAGGTTTTGAAGGCCCTCTCGCTATATTCATTTTCGTGTGTTTCTCGTTTGGTATATTTACAGTCCAAACATATATTATATTTTATCGCACCTTCTTTTTCCATCTCGCATGTAAGTTGATCTACAATATTCTGTTTCATATGCTTAAGATATGTACAAATATCGCCCAGCATGTCTGATGAATAAGATGCAACACACTTCTTCATAAGATCTCGGAATACAGATTCTTTCAATATGAACCCATTCTCATTTGGTTAGAATACAACAGGTGCAAGTGTAGGTACTTTATATGTGCACGTTTTGGCATGATTGTAATACGACTCACGCTATAGTTTTACCTGATGGTCGTGTATTTGAGTCGCATGCTGTCTGGAACACCTGTTATGTCATAACATTTGAATTCACGACCTCACTTATAGCATCAAGTAGTATAGTGAGCCCATTGCGTCTTCTTCAAACATTTTCCAGATTTCTCATGTTGGTAAGCACTGCTACTTTTACTAAAGGTCTTGGCGCAGTAGTAACACGAATATCTTGATGTCTTGGGTAAACTGTTCATGTCCAGGTCTGATGTTGGCGAGGGTGACATCGCGTCGGTATCCAATGCAGCTCGTGTCTGCCCTTTATATGTTTTTTCAGATGTATGCAATATGCTACGTTTCTTAGCTGCCATATGAGAGAGTCCCTCACACGCTGCGAGATGTCTTTTTAAGTTATCTCATCGCCCAACTTTAGACTTAACTGTTCACATGTTAAGCTAGATTGCTTCATGTTCATAGAACAAGCAGTTTCATGTCGGCGGGCATTACGGCTCTTAGAAAATGACTTCTTGCAGAAACAGCACAAATGACTTTCTGATTATTNAAAATTACTTCTTGCAGAAACAGCACAAATGACTTTCTGATTATTTTCCATCTTCGCTCGAGGCGATGTATACTCTTCGAAATTCAAATAACAACTAAGACGATTCCATCAATTTCACATACATATGTTCAAATCTTCATATTTTGCCAGTGGGATTTAGGCTTTTTTATGTGTTCTGTAAACATATATTCAGCTAATGTCACTAAACCGCTGCAAGCTGTTTTTACAGCTTTCATGTCGATGTGCGTTGCTACTTTACTAAATATTTAACCACATTTGCGAAAATATTTCCTACGCATTGGTGACGGATTGTGTTCATTGTTCACATGAAGATCAGAAGTTGGTGATGAAGGCGTATCAATACTTTGTACAGCAGACATCTGATCTTCACAATTTTGTAAAGTTGACAATGCACTGTGTTGCTTAGCATGTAGAGAAACAAGGTAATTGCACTTTTTCGTATGCGCGTTTAAACTGTCTATACGAGTGAACATACCTTAGCATATATCGCATCGATAGCCTGTGTGATATGGATTCAGCTTGCATTTATGCTTTATATGCCTCTTCACATTGCGGGCATATGCAAATGTACTGTTACAGTAGTGGCATGGATGTCTAGGAGATGTGACTGTTCCAGTCATTGTTTTCTTAGTATGGTAGTTGTCTTTAATGATGTTGATGGTTCGGATTTTTCTTTTGCGGATATCTTGCTCTATTCTCAGCAAATACTGATTGACCTGTGTAGGAAGAGGAGCTTTGCATGTTGCGCTATGCCTTTGTAAGCTATTGCGTCTTCGAAAATATTATTTGCATTTTTCACATGATATGATAATATATTTCATATTTTTTAGGCAGCCAGTCTCGTGTTGACGAGTATTGCAACTTCTAGAAAAAGTCTTCTTACAGTTACGACATTAATGACTTTCTCGACCATTTCCCATTGTAGAAACAAACAGATCTGTTCACTCTTCGAAGTCCAAATAGCCACTGAGGCGGTGATCCTATCCTATACTAATATATACATACAGATGCAACAGCGGTGACCTTTATGGCTGCTTTGTTAGTGTCGAGAGGCTTTCGAGTCATGTTATGCTTCTTTAAATGATGTTACAGTAGTGATGTGATTGTTCCTGCCATTGTTGACATAGTAGTGTGCGTTGCCTTTAATACTTTATCATTGTATATGGTCGGGCCTCCTCTGAGATAACCTACTCGTATATGTTTGGGAAGACCCTTAGATAACTTTCCAGGCTTGGCCTGCAAGAGTGTGATATATATTTCGTAGGAAGGACTTAAATTTCAATCTAATATGGGAAGACTTAACCCTTTCAAGATGGCGGGAGTGATGATATGAAGTTGACAAAAGTATCTTAAACGATACGATAAGGAACTTAAGTGCTCCTATGCCTGTAGTGCTTTAATCGTCCTTTATGTTTGGCGACATGCATCTTTGAAGTGTTAGGCATCGTCCTTTAATATTAAAATGCATGTGTCGTTGAAGTGTTCGGTAGCATCCGTTATGTTATGCCTCACGCGCTTCGTCACAGATTTCAGTGTCATTCTTTATGTTAGGGTGCGTGCAGCGTTGAAATGTTCGACACCATCCTATCTATTAAAATGTCCGCATGGTTGAAGTGTGTGGTAGAGCTCTTTATGTTATGGCTCGTTTGCTTCGATGCAGTTTTCGACTTTGCACTTTGTTTGGGTGCTTGTGTTGCTGCTGTGTTCGGCGCCAACCTTTATGTTAGGGTGAGTGTGTTGTTGAAGAGTTCGGTGCCACCATTTATATTAAAATGCATGCACTGTTGAAGATAACAGTAGCGCCCTTTATGACATGCATGCATCATCGCGGTGTTCGAAGGTGCTCTATGTAGGGTGCATGCATCGCAGCAGTGTTTGGCGCCGCCCTTTATGTTAGGGTGCAGTATAAGTGTTTTGCCTAATGCTTTATGTTAGGGTGGAGGCGTCGTTTGAAGTGTTCGGCGCCATACTTTAAATTAAAATGCATGCACCATTGAAGTTTATGGTAGCGCCCTTTATGAAATGCAAGCATCATTGCAGTGTTCGATGTTTCTCTTTGTTTAGGTGCATGCATCGCCGCAGTGTTTTGTGTCGCCCTTTATGTCAGGGTGCCGTTGAATTGTTCGGCGTCACTCTTTATGTTTGGGTGCGTGCATCTGGCATCAATGCCTATGTTATGAATTTGATGTCTAAACCTTAAATGGTTCGGGAATTATGGCCAACTATGCTTATAAGTTCACATATGGGTTAAATAACTATTTGTTTATTTTTCTTGTTGGCCCCGATGTTTATGTTATGAATTTGATGCCTACATCTTAAACAGTTCGGGAATTATGGCCAACTATGCTTATAAGTTAGCATAGGGATTAAATGACCATTTGTTAATTTTCCTTATTGTTGTCCTTGACCATGTTATGAATTTGATACATACATCTTAAAAGGTTCGGTAATTACGAGCAAATATGCTTAAAATTTCGCATAGTGCTTAAATGACCATTTGTTAATTTTCCTTGTTGGTGTCGATGCCTATGTTATGAATTAGGCATCTACATCTTAAATGGTTTGGGAATTACAGCCAACTATTCTCTTAAGTTAGCATAGGACTTAAATGAGTAATTGTTAGTTTTCCTTGTTGGCGTTGTGGCCTATGCTACGAATTTGATGTCTACATCTTAAACCTAGCGGGCATTATAGCAACTATGCTTATAAGTTAGCATAGGGCTTAAATGACTATTTGTTAATTTTCCTTGTTGGCATCGAGGTCTATGTTACGAATTTTGTGCCTACATATTAAACGGTTCGGAAATTACGGCCAACTATGCTTATAAATTCACATAGGCTGTGAATGAAAGAGCATGAAGTATGGTAGGGGTAGACTATGAGAAGTCTCCTCAGCTCCTCTACTTCTCATTGCCCAAAAAGGAGTCATTTAGCCACATTGTGGAGTCATTTAAGCTATTTTGAAAAAATAATATTTGAATGGAAATTAGGGAAATTTCGAAGGAAAAAAGAGACTTTTTATAGGGAATAAGTGGTATTTCGTAGGAAATATGTGCCATTTCGAGAGAATAAAGGGACATTTCGCGGAAAAACGGGAATAAATTTCGGCGGAATGCAACGGCAGGAGGTCGGCCATGCTTTCCTCCCTTCCTCCCTGTCAAGAACCTGCGTTTAAACCGGCCAGAACATACGACAGAAGATTCCAAAGTATTCTATTCTAAAATAGAATAACTGGACTTTACTTTATATAAAGAAATACAAGCAAAAGTACCAGTGTGTAAATAAACCTTCCCATTACTGAGTATACAACTGTAAAGTGTGAGTGAAGCCAGACTATGGCAATAGGCCAAAACAATTCCATGTGACTGTTGTAAACAAATTGTCGACTTGCAACACACATTGTGGATTAAACTTAGTGGACACGAATGGCTATGTGTTGCTCCACACATTGATAAACTCACTGTATTAGGATGAAATACCATTTGATAATACTTTTTAGAATACAGGCAAATTGGCCTTCCGAAATAAATGTACTGGTTTCGGAAATCATGTAATGATTTAGAGTGGTAATGTACTTAATGCAAATGTCAATAACAATGATAGTAACCCACTTGTACATTTATAATACACTGAAGAGCCAAAAAAACTCGTATAGGCGTGCGTATGCAAATAACAGAGGCATGAAACCAATCAGAATAACGCAATGCGGTCGGCAGCTAGATCGGTTACTGCTGCTACAATGGCAGATTATCAAGATTTAACTGAGTTTGAACGTGGTGTTATAGTCGGCGCACGAGAGATGGGACATAGCATCTCCGAGTTAGCGATAACATTTTTATGTTCGCGTGCCACCATTTCACGAGTGTACTGTGAATATCGGGAATCCGATAAAACATCACATCTTCGACATCGCTGTAGCCGGAAATAGATCGTGAAAGAACGGGACAAACGACGACTGACGAGAATCATTTAACGTGACAGACGTGCAACCCTTTCTCAAATTGGCGCAGATTGGATTTGTGGACTGCCCTGCAGGATTCGTTTTGTGAATTGCTTCCTGCATACCTTCAGACATTAGTTGATTCCTATCCACGTCGTCTTGCGGCACTTCTGCGTGCTCGGGGGGCCCTACACGATATTAGATAGGTGTGCCAGTTTTTTTGCCTCTTCAGTTTATGATTGTCGTGATATAAAGAATCGCAAAGTTTGCTAGACGATATCTTAGTAAACTTACCTTTGTAAGATGTGCAGATCATACAAATGACTTAACATAAGCTGGTCATATAATTGAAGAAGTGGAAATGGCAATCCATGAATGGGAATGAAAATTGAAACACTCGTATATTTTACCTAGTCAACATATCTTTATGGTGTAATCCTAATGATTTTAATAATTTTGCTATGGTTATACTGTTGTTAATGTAACCCATGTAAAACTTCTTATACTAAATGGTGGACGGATAATAATATCTGCAGTTCTATATGTGTAAAACCACTGATTATAAACAAGATTTCAAGATAGAGAGATATCAGTTCTTCTCCTCCCCTTACAAGAGCAGGGAGCTGACAAACCAGGGAAATACATTTTGCTGAACCTAGTGAAGCTATTCCACTTGCCACTGTCTTCGCTCCTTGCTCCAACGCTACCAGTACCTACCCTTCATAGGTCAGACAAAAATAATTCCCATTGTTGTCCGGAATTGTTTTGCTCTTTTTTTTTTGTGGTTTTGGGGAGGGGAGGCGGGGTGAGCGTATCCCCATCTTACTATGTGCCAACCACTGAAGAGCCAAAAAAACTGGTACACCTGCCTAATATGATGTAGGGCCCCCCGAGCACGCAGAAGTGCCGCAAGACGACGTGGCATGGACTCGACTAATGTCTGAAGGTATGCAGGAGGCAGTTCACACCATTAATGATCCTCCGGGGCCGTCCACAAACCCATTCTGCACCAATTTGAGAAAGGGTTGCACGTCTGTCACGTTTAATGATACTCGTCAGTTGTCGTTTGTCCCGTTCTTTCGCGATCTTTTTCCGGCCGCAGCGATGTCGAATATGTGATGTTTTACTGGATTCCCGATATTCACGCTACACTCGTGAAATGGTGGTACACGAACATAAAAATGTTATCGCTAACTCGGAGATGCTATGTCCCATCTCTCGTGTGCCGACTATGTTACTACGTTCAAACTCACTTAAATCTTGATAGCCTACCATTGTATCAGCAGAAACCGATCTAGCTGCCAACCGCATCGCGTTACTCTGATTGGTTCCATATCTCTGTTATTTGCATATGCACGCCTTTACCATTTTTTTGGCTCTTCAGTGTACTTTTGGGGCCTACCCGGTTGACCTCGGGANGCCTACCATTGTATCAGCAGAAACCGATCTAGCTGCCAACCGCATCGCGTTACTCTGATTGGTTCCATATCTCTGTTATTTGCATATGCACGCCTTTACCATTTTTTTGGCTCTTCAGTGTACTTTTGGGGCCTACCCGGTTGACCNTAACTCGGAGATGCTATGTCCCATCTCTCGTGTGCCGACTATGTTACTACGTTCAAACTCACTTAAATCTTGATAACCTGCCATTGTACCAACAGTAACCGATCTAGCTGCCAACCGCATCGCGTTACTCTGATTGGTTCCATACGAGACAATAAACGTATACGTGCCCTTTACCATTTTTTTGGCTCTTCAGTGTACTTTTGGGGCCTACCCGGTTGACCTCGGGATGTGCTAGGTGTTGATTGTATAACATGAAGAAAGTTTAGACTTCCCTGAAGCCAGGAAAAATTATTTGCTGCGAAACGTTCACTACGACTTTCTCCAAATTTGTGACTAATGGGNGACTTCCCTGAAGCCAGGAAAAATTATTTGCTGCGAAACGTTCACTACGACTTTCTCCAAATTTGTGACTAATGGTCCAAACAGTTGCCTTAATAGACGATATTGTTTCATCGGACAGTGCGTATTCACCAACTGACTGAAAAAAATTTGCGAGTAAGGCGTTAAATAGTGTTAACCGTGGAGTAACTATCTCTATATCACATGAAGTCCGGTAGGGAATGTATAGCGACATTTTACTAAAATGCGAAAATCCGTTAAGTGCGGGAATATGCGCAAGATTTTTAATGCAATTAAGAATGTGTATAATTCCACTTCTGAGGAGTATGCGATTTAACGATGTAATAATACAGAATAATGTATTAAAAGTCGCGTTGTTTCTGTAATTCAACAGATTTGTATATGTATTACATACTCAAGAATTGAAGTCTCCAGTCCGGACAAACAAAAGGGATAAACAAAACACATTCTACCACTACACACACACACACACACACACACACACACACACACACACACAATTCTGTCACGAATAGTATGTGCATTTCCAATTTCCTTTAAATGACTCCTGAGACGCGAGTTGGATAAGCGAAGAAAGTGACTGGCTTTACAGCTTGCGCAGCCGAAAATAGTGTTACATCGAGAAACTATGGTTATTCTTTTGTGATATTTATACACATATTTCTCATTAGCGAAAATGTATATTGTCCAGCTAGATTGTGAAAATATCACACTGTGTGTTGGTTTGATTTCCCTCTCGGCAGTAGATTTTTTCTTCATTGGTAATATTTCTTTTTGTGACCAAATAAGTGTATTTTATTTATTTAACATGTAAATGCATTTTTATAGCAAATAATGCACAATAAACTCTTTAAAACATATGTTAACATTATTAAAGCCGAAATTTGTTTTGCCGCAACATAAACACCATCATAAGGTTGATAGTACAGTAAGGAGGTAATGTTGTTATAAAAGTACTTACGTTACATTTACATTAACAGCTTACAGGTATATTACATTAACAGCTACAGTAGTTACTGACGGCTCACAGATAACAAAATATTAGTGTAGTAGTAATATTAATAATGTTGGCACAACGTTAGACTTTTATCTGTGTGTACATATTTCAAATACTAGTAGCGTTGAATAGTTTCGTTTTGGCATTCATTGTAAAAATAAAAATAACATATTTTATAAAACGTATTATTACATGCCTTCACTAGCTATAACTCAAATTTTGTTTTGTTGATAATTCTACCATAGCCACTAAAATAACTCGTGTAGGCATACATACCTTCCTGCTTGAACGGAACACAACATTGATTGCGATAGCCGGTATTAGTTGATAGAGATGACTGGAAGAGGTCTTGCTTTTTTCATTCAAAATGTGTCTGCGAAGTAGACTTTGCAAGTTTGCAAACAGCAATGTCTTCAATGTTGTTTATCTTCGGTTCAAACTGGCGGTGTGGCGATTCTCATTATAGTGCTCTGTTCAAGTCACCTAATAATTAAGCTTTCATGTATCGTCATTTAATTATTGGTTCTCTGTGTATACCGCTTTTGATGTAACACATTCTTCGTCAGCTAGCGAAATTAAACAGTTCACCGTAGTGAGGAGTTTGGTGTCTGGATGCATGTGAGACATGGGACAAGTAACAAATCTGCAGGGTACTGGAATTAATGTTGGTCTTTCATCTTCATCGTTGCAATAAACCCAGTATTCGAGCCCATTAGATGTATCTTCCTGTTTTAAAATTGTACGACAGGTGACTTGTAATGCACTGTGTGGTACCCGATGGTTACATCTTCTTGCCGACACAAACAGGATTGAACATCAAGTGCATGGTTGTGTGCATGCAGGAAGGCTATAAAATAAGGTTACAAACAAGGCTTTAAACAAATGTTATGAAACTAAATCTAAAAAAAATATTTACCAATGTTAATAAATGAAAGGCAAATAACGCTTTTCCTTTATGTCATATGTCCACATCGCCGCCACATTTTACCGCACAGCACAATTCAGTTTTTCAGTAAGCCCGTTCATGACTCTTTGCTAGAGCACAAAGTTCGACAGTTCCGGTACGGTTGTATACACTTTTAAAGATCTCCGTCGGCACGTGACCTCGATATTCCCGCGCGTATTAATTATCGGCAGACACGTAGTTTCCACATTACAGTTCTCAGTTTCGTTTGTTTATCAATCCTCATCTAACTTCCTCACTTTTGCGTGTTTTAAAATGCTCGTCTGCTCGTCACTTAAATTCTTCTTTACATTATTCATTAGAAAATACATCGTTTCCGAATAAAATTACAATTTTAATAAAAGGAAGCTGGATTAGCGGTGCTGCAAATGTGATTAAGGTTCACGTGCTTATAATTAAAGATAGTCACCCGTACTTACTTAGCAAATATCACTTTTTTATGTTACTGGTGCAATTAACTCATAGACAGCGTGCTTGTTCCGGTCCGGCCATAAATACTATTCCTCCCGTTTCTGTGTTTGTCAATTCGACGAGTAAGTCATTTATTTTCTCTTAGTTTTATTGCCTTCTTGCGATTAGAGGCCTTTACAGTGTTTTGTTGACCATCTCTTAGTGATTTAATTGTTTTATTTTATAGTAAATATGTACTGTGGACGAGATAATAATTTACAGGACTTCTTGTATCATCGCTGTTTTTTTAATTATAAATTAAATTTGTGAATGGAATCGCTGAACGTTAGCTAACATGGCAGTGGTCAAACATTAAATAAATATATTTTTCATACTTTGGGTCGCCATAATTTCTATGTGGCAATCTGTAACCTTTATGCTAATTCTATCATCATGTTTCCTCACAACAAAAACTAGCAGAGGTACAATATGCTCAAAATCACTGAATTCCAAAGTTGCAGATGGTAACTGCCAATAATACGATTTCTTGAAATAAGCACAATTTTGATACGTTATGCCATTAGTAAAATCGACATGCAAAACCTGACAAAAATATACATTAACTTGTTCTCTTTTTCCAACCGAGTTCCTTGTAGAATACAGCTGCCCTAATGCTGCATTGAAATTCTCATGTTTTGTATTGGCAAAGTATGATGGTTTTCTCTTCGACCAATTTTTAATCATCTTAAAAACATGGAATAATACATACTTTTTCCTGAATGACTAGTCTAAAACCTTCAGTTTATTGCCACTCCCTATTGTGAGTGATGGGCAGTCTGATATTTGTCAGGAAATATATAGATTAAGGTCTCATCTGCTGGAACACTCCCAATGAAGAGCAAAACAAAAAAAAAAACTGGTACACCTGCCTCATATTGTGTAGGGCCACCGAGCACGCAGAAGTGCTGCAAGATGACGTTGCATGGACTCGACTAATGTATGAAGGTATGCAGGAGGCAATTCACACCATGAATCCTGTAGGGCAATCCACAAATCTAATCTGCGCCAATTTGAGAAAGGGTTGCACGTCTGTCACGTTTAATGATTCTCGTCAGTCGTCGTTTGTCCCGTTCTTTCACGATCTTTTCCCGGCCGCAGCGATGTCGAAGAAGTGATGTTTTACCGGATTCCCGATATTCACGGTACACTCGTAAAATGGTCGTACACGAACATCCAAATGTTATCGCTACCTCGGAGATGCTATTTCCCATCTCTCGTGCGCAGACTACATCACCACGTTCAAACTCACTTAAATGTTGATAACCTGCCATTGTAGCAGCAGTAACCGATCTAGCTGCCGACCGCATCGCGTTACTTTGATTGGTTCCATACCTCTGTAATTTGCATACGCACGCCTATACCAGTTTTGGCTCTTCAGTGTATAACCAACGAGCCTACTTTGGTCTACATAGATGAAAAATATTTTTAATGAAGTTCTTAAAAGCTTATACTCTTTATGCCTTGACGTCTCGCTGACAGCGATATCATTAGAGATGGAATAAGAAACACATGCAGCGATAGTGAGACAATTACGAATACACATGTTTCATATCCAAGACACAAACACAGAAAAAATGTACCATAAGGTAGCTTGCAATCAACTGAATTACTGAGGTTGTATATGGAGCAACAACGTTGGATGTTATCAGACTAATATATTTATTTATGGTGTTCACTAACCTAAAATATTTACATCGCCATCATTTCGAAAATAAGTGCCTGGGCCCCTTTAAACACAGTTTACATGGCTTACCGTAGAACTATTTGTTTGAATAATATGGTGAAAATCGGTATATAGGTCCCCGAGATGGTATTAAAACCTTACTTTCTTATTTGTTGCTGTCTTAACAAAAATCCCTACGAAAAAGTTCTTGTATTATATCTGCACAAAAAGTTTGGTTAAATTGTTAAATATATATGACAATGTTATCAAAACATTTATATTGCCGCCATTTTAAAAATCAATGTCTCGCCTCAATTGAATCATATAATTTTACGCGGCCTTCTGTATCACTAGTAATGCGCAAAATTTGGCGAAAATTAGTTGAATTGACCCTGAAATATGACAAAATTTTCTATTTCCTCACCTGGTACTACTTTACAAAGAGGCCGGCAAAAACGGATCTCCGAATGTATCATTTATGTTTATAATAAATATTGTTAGCTTACAAAATTTGCTTAAATTTTGTTGAAATGTTTCAAAGATATAACATCCTAAAATAAATTACTTATATTAACGCCATTAAAATGAATCTTGCCTACCCTCAAACATATTAGTTTACTTAGGCTACTGTAGCACTACTTGCGCGAAAAATGTGGTGGTAATTGGTTGATTTGTCCACGAAGTATGGCATAAAACCTGCATTTTTTCATGTGACGATCTTAAAAAATGGAGGACAAAAATGTTATATTTAAGTACATTTAACAATTAACATATATATACAAAAATAGGTTAAAATCGGTTACACATTTTCTACATATAGCAAACCAAGTTTAAATGTTATTATAGCCCCCACTTTGAAAATAAGTGTCTGGTACACTTAAAACACACAAATTAATATGGCCTACCACAGTACAACTTCTTCGCCAAATTTTGTGGGAATTGGTTAAATGTCTCCCAAGATATAAGACAAAAGCTTTGTTTTTTAATGTGTGGCTGTCATACATGGCAGAAAAGAAGGTTCTGCATAGACAAATTTAATGGTTATAATAGTTACTGCGAGCATACAAAGTTAAGTTGGAATTTGTTTAGTATTTTCGAAGATGTAACATACTGAGATACTATGTTTATATTGCCGCTATAATAAAAATAAATGTCTGACCAACTGGAAACATATATATTTATATTATCTGCCATAGTGCTTCATGTCTGCCAAATTTGGTAGGCATTTGTTATTTTTCTGGAGATATGACATAAAAAATTTAATTTGTGATGTGATACTACCTTACAAATTGGCGGACAAATGAGACTTAGCGTG
This sequence comes from Clitarchus hookeri, assembly GCA_002778355.1. Taxonomy (NCBI): domain Eukaryota; kingdom Metazoa; phylum Arthropoda; class Insecta; order Phasmatodea; family Phasmatidae; genus Clitarchus; species Clitarchus hookeri. Next base: position 292,491 of record NQII01001574.1, read on the forward strand.
AACACATTTGATGTTTGTAATATGTACAGCTAGCATAAAAGTTAAGTGGAAATTAATTACATAAGTTCGACAATATAGCATACTATATTAAAATATTTAAATGAGCACCATTTTGAAAAGAGGTGTCTTATATACTTAAAACCTACTTTTTTACATTATTTGGCACAGTACTACTTGTTTGCAAAATTTGGTAGGAATCCGTTTATTGTTTCTCTAGGCATGACTTAAAAGCTATATTTATTTGTGTAGTGCTAGCTTACAAAATGGCTGAAGAAATTGGCTACGTGTTGGCATATGTGATGTTTGTAATAGACACTGTCAGCATACAAAATTTAGTATAAATTTGTCGAATGGTGTGGTATATATACAAAATTAACCTAAAATATGTGTATGTACACCATTTTGAAAATGTGTGCCTGAACAGTTTAAATCGCATACCTCTACATATCCTACTGTAGTATTATTTATGTGCTAAATTTGATGAGAATTATTTAGTACTTTTCAAGATATATTTGACAAAAGCTTAATGTTTTCATGTCGCACTATCTTCCAAAATTGCGGACAGACAACAATGTCTATTTTGTAATTCAATTCTTACATTGTTCACTGCCAACATTTAAAATTTGGTTTAAATCGCTATAATGATTCCCGATATAACATGTTACCTTTATAATTACAATGGTTCCCATTTTGAAAGTAAGTATCTAACAGGTTTACGAATTTTATGTCAGGTTGTCCTTTCTAAGTACTATATGTGAACTGAGTTTGGTAAAATTCGGTTGACACATTCAAAAGTAAAAAATAGGGTGGGGCACACACGCAGCACACAACACAGACACACACACAGCCAGGAAAGTGATCTCATAAGCTTTTCTTTCCTTCAGATCGTTGGCTAAAAATTGTACAAATAAATGCAGTATTGAATGTTATTTGTGTTTTCCTTCTACACTATCGTTTCCTTATTTTCATAACTAAAAAAAATTCTATTTAAAAAAATTTCGTTTTGAAAAATTAATTAAAACTAAAAATGATATAAGAAATTAAAGAAATATTTATTTGTAAATCTTATTCATATACATACGGCATTCACTGAGGTGTGACAAAATTTTGGGTATGTACGCAAAATTGTGGGTAAAAAAAAAATTTAAAAGGGGAATTTCGAAGGAAAAGGGAGATTTTTAATGTGGAAACAAGAAGGCCTTGTTCATATAATTCAAATAAGTTAAAAGAAATAACATTCGAGCAGAAGGAAGTAAACAAGATTCAAAATAGCTGCCAGAAACAAGATGGTATCCGATACTGTCACAATCTAGCAGACGACATCGGAAATACACATGGCGATTGAGTGACCACAAAGCAATCTACCAGACGACACTCGAAAAATGGACGATGGTGCACTGTACCAGGAACCTATGTAAACAAAATAGTGGCCATAAGCAAGCTGGCAGAGACAAGTCATGGTCAAGTTCACACACATCTAACTTCGCCGACACCCTGCCAGAATGGCAGATCATGAATACTGCACCAGTACTTACTTCTTCATACTACTAGGTCTTCATACTGCTGGCTTCAGTCCTGAAAATTTTTCCCAATCCTCTGACCCTGGAGCCCCTACATTTATCTACTTCCATTTAGTGAATTAAAATTTTTAACTTATTGGATTACTGTAAATTTATTGTAAATTTATGAGTAGTAAGTCACTTTTTACAGTCGAGAGTGCATCTGTGTCTTAATTGCGACTTCAGTATACTTATACTAATAAGCTGTTTCGGAAAGAACCAATTTTTGGCTCAGTTTTTAGGCATTTTTCTTCAGTCTGTGATATTCTGAGTTCAATCGAATCCAGGATCCGAGACCAGATATTTGCCGAATCGGAAATTTACTGGAAAGGAGTCTCATGCATGGGGTGTAGTGGACACTTTCATGTTGTTTGGGATTTTGTCCTTTTTATCACACGTCACCGTCTCACATGTCGGCCAGAAACTATAGACGTGCGTCTCTCGGGAAGGACAGCTCGTCTCGTGCATGTCGACTCTGCCACAAGCAGCAATAACATGAAACGCGCGGGTGGTTTTAACACGCTTGTACTTGAAAAGCTGCCGCTGACACAATGGCAACGGATGGCATGCCCGCGCCAGGGGAAGCAGGCCTGGTTCCCACGTTATCGCGAAGGCCAATCAAAGTGTTACAAAGACTCTTCAGGGAACCGAGCTCCTCGCCTTCACGTGAGGGAAACGTCTTCTCACGACCTTCGGCGGCCCGTCGTCAACCAAGCGTTTCTTCCCTGCACGTGGGCGATGACCGGCGGCCCTGCGAGACCAGCTATTTTGCAATACCAAACTCGCACACAGAAATTAAATTTCCTCTGGGAGGGAAAAAACTACTTCTTTCATTCATTTCGTTTCCATGTCACTGATTTACCTGAAGATTTCGGTACTAAATACTTAAACTTTGCGCCCTGCTCACGCTGGCATTGAAGGCGGACCGGACCGTATACGAGTTGCCTATATCAACCATAGATTCAACCATAGATTCTTCATATTCTGCGCATGTATCCAATATTGACCTATCCCAAACCAATACAACTGTCAAAGTCACATGGTTAGTAGTGATGAACGTGTTTATTTATATATTTATTTTAAAAAATTACTTTTATAGGAATAAAATATTTTTACCAATTTCAATGTAATCATATTAATCAAATTGTTTATATGAAGTATACAAACATATCAAGGCACAAAACAGAGCTCCGACCTTGAATTCTATCCACGTCGTTTATAATAGTCGTAGTGGCTGAATAGCAGTCGGCCCACATTGTTGGGACACGGAGATTGATTACGCGCAGCTTGCACGATCGTGCTACCCCATATTCACTCTACGATATCCTCCTCTGAAAGGAACACCAATTCTGTTGGTCTCTCCTTCACTTACCATCGCCCTACTGATCCACATACGTTCATTATTTCGCCGCCGTATTTACTGTATGCGATCGAATTATCGTTCATGTATTACATGATGTACAAACTATCTTGTTAATTTCAGCAAATATTAGCAAACTGCCTTGATAACTCCAGTTAAACAAAAAAAAATTGCATAGAAACTGAGACGGAAGCCGCGTTGCTTGGTTTGAGGTTAAACTGGACGCTCGCTGGGCAGCAACCAATGAGAACGACGTCGACTCTGGGTACGAGGTGGCGAAACTTTCCGCTCCATAGTCATTATATATTATTTTCATATTTTCAAAATGTATGGTTGGTTCTTGGAAGATCGTTACACACAGTTGCGACATAATGAAACTAGAGCACCGTGCTAATTCTGTTTGGAAGATAGAGAAGTCTTTATATTAACACAACCTGAGATACACTCGGCAGGTTTAGTGCTCAGAACGTTTACCCACATCGAGGTTGGTTTTATCAGCCAGTCAATAATATCTATTCTTTCATATTCTCATGTGAATCACGAAGGGCCAAGTAAACGATCAACTGTTAGCGCTCTGGATGAAACTTATTCTCATATTAAGCTTAAAATGCATCGTACGAGCCCATGTTACTGACATACGGAGATTTTATTCTCTTGTTATCTAGTACGTCTTGGTAGAGCTAGCTAAGCATTAATCCGAGCGGGTAGCGAATATGAAAACAAGGAAAATGAACGACTTTGCGAATCGTGTATGCTAATTGCAGCTATGAAACACTATTTGAACAAGATAATATTTTAAGCTATTGAAACGTAACATTATTTATTGATTTATAGATAGGGGACTTGAGTAAAGGGAAAGAAAGCAAATTATGCAAACGTTTGGCTTATTTTGAAAAATATGTGTCTCTAACCAAGCAAATTCGCAATTCACATTCAGTATATAACCTGATTATTAAAAATGTGTTCTAAATTGTCACAGTTTACAGCTAAATTTGTCTGAGATTGAGATGAAAATTTTAAATAACGAAAAAAAAAGGCCTAGCAAAGTAGGCCAAAAGTATATTGCATGGCGTAAGTTTCACTTAATTTTTAATTATTTCTAGACTAGTGCAGTAATGAATATACTGACGTATAATATTAGAATTCCTACATGACTCAGCTCTAAATTGCATCGTAAATTTGCTACAACTATTTAAAACAATTGATGCCCATATTAAAACAATTTATACCAAAACGTCGCCAGAATAATTATACGTCCTAGGCGGTCCTAGATGAATGTTTATAAGAGTCACATGTTTGACCTAATTCAGCGATTATTTATATATTATGTTCTAAACACTTTATATTTAAGTTTTCAACAAGAAACATTGTCGCTTTTTAGGTAAAATACGAAAATGTCATATGCCTAAGTTACAAGAAGCTACTTACAAAATGATTTATGTGATATAATCCAACTTCAGGGTCGTACTAAGTTAGTTAACTTTCGCTAGCTGCTTTAAAACGACAATGCGCTACATATTAACTATCGCCGCATTATGTTTCTGAAGTAAACCAATTTAGACATTGCAAATACTGTTTTAACAACTCGTTTCATAACAAATCAATAAATGCTCGTCTCACAAAACAGCCTACAAATCAATGGCACATATTTTTAAGATTATAACGATGCAGATGATGTCAGCACATTTATCTTATTTAAACTTTGAAATATTTTCTTGACATTCGTTATGTATTTAGAACGGATTTTTGTAATTTGAAGATGGTATGTCACTGACAATATTCAAGTCGCATAGAGGCACAAGATCATTACTGTCATTAAATTTTGAAACATTTGTACTAAAGAAAGAAATTGTTACAAAACACAGCAAATAATACTAATTTAAAACTATGTTTTGCATTTATGGGGCATATTCATGTTTTCTTGGTAATATATGACGTCTTTCAAGCTTAAGTGTTAATTTAAATACAATATTTCGATTATCAGGCTTAAAAAGTAGATAAACACTGCGATCTTGCCAACATGGTCCAAGTTTTTAGGATAAATGTATATGAATTTCCAGTGCATTCATTTCCAATATACGCATAAGAGAACCACTTACACTTATAAACACTCTGATATCTATCCAATGAGATAAATGTGGTGATACAACACAGTTCGAATTCTAGCTAGGGGTTAAACTAACAGGGTATTAGTTATCGATAGTATAGACACCATGTTGATACAACTGGCCTTAAAGCAGATCAAAGTTACATTTGTAATTTTTGCTGAAAGAGGGCAAACATTTTTGCACATCTCTCGTCCCTTTCCAGCATATTAAAATGGCGAAGTCAGTCCTAAGATAATTTTTTTCTTCAGTAGTTTGAAGTAAAATGTGTTACTTTTAAGTCATATCATATCGTTTCGCTGTGAAACGGTTAAATTAATTATTATGAAACTAATTTTGACATATTGATTAGCTGTAAGTAGCTGCGAAGATATTACTAATGTGGCTCACAGCTCGGCTCCAAAATAGGCGGCTTGCTGTGCTTGCACTTGAGACTGGCATAGGAAGCGCGTAATTGTACCTAAACCAAATCATCGAATATTTCTGTTACCACCTGGTGATTTAATGAACACAATAAATAGTGCCATTAGTGGTCCTGCTCCATTAGGACTGGAGCATGTAACACTTTATACACAATATAAGCTAATCGCACTAAACTAGAGTCTGTTGTGGTGTTAGTGACGCGGTTATGTCGAGGAAGACCCAAGGTGATACGACGCGACGTAGTGACTGCAGTGGATACTGACTGAACCACTTGCAAATTGGCTCAGTGCTCACATTGTGAGATGTGCCACGGAGTGGTCCCAAACAATCCCTCTCTCAGCCTACGTGCCACGTTAAGATGAAGCATGCGTGCATCCAGATACGCCGGCTCGCGTGCACCTCAGGCCTGGCGCACATTGAGACGCAGGATACTACGCTACACGAACATACGCGTGCACTGAAGCTCAGCTATTCGCTATCGGCGTACACGCAGTAAACACATTCTGAATCAGATTACGTTGTATAAATAACCAATTGAACACTACTTTATAATATCCGCAGAAGTAAAACGTACTTTGACTTAGTGAACGCATGGAAAAAGAAGACTTCTCGTGGAGAGTTCATCCGAACATGTAAATTATCAAATGCAAGATAAAAAAAATTATGACCTTCTGACCAGAGACCAATTTGAGTATTGCTTAGTTTGACTGAAGAAGACTTAAGTTAGATATAAAAATTTTATAGGCCTATGCACAAGAAGCCAACGCACAAACACCAGACTGCGCGCAGGAAACTACGCACAGAGCCTGCGGTGTAGGGACGTGCATGCGCTACGCCGCATTCCGTAACGTGCAACCTAGATGCATATATTGTTTGCATTTTCCTTTACTACACCACCCTACACAACTAAGGCCTAATGTGGTGGCAAGTCGGCGAAACTGTTGAAGAAAAATAGAAGATAAATGTATCGAGGCTGTGTGAATCACAAGTGTTTTATAACATAACAGCAACTCGGAATCATATGCAGGCCAAATTTAATGTTGAGAAGCGGGAAGTAGCCTAGCAGATTAAATATAACAATGATAAGTTTTCATTATTCATTTTTCACTGTTTTAGTCATTGGTTTTTTTATACTTATAACTTCATATTGACTTATATAATCCTTTATAACATTGACAACAAGTTAGACTTTAATTTCAAATGTTGCTCGGGAAGCTCGGATACGAGGATACAAGTACTGCTCCAAAAGTGTATTCTACTGTTTACCGTGCTCGCAATATGTGATTACTCTTGTTTTCATTATTGTCAATAACACCGCATCTCGGATATGTTGCATCAGATTATCATATAACGGAAAGACCTCGTCTCCTACACAGACGTACGGCATCGGATCCCCGCCTGGAGTTAATAGTGCTGATGCCGAAATATTTAAAGTGCATTTCACTTTCATAATTCATTTTGCCAAAATGCTAGTGCCAAAAATTCTTCATGGCAGAATCTTCCCTATGACCCTATACCATTTATGGTGTTGTACTTTCAATCAACAATAACCATTAACATAACGAATTAAATACATACTGGTTACATACATTTCCACATAGTTTTTGATATCATTCATTCTGTAACTCTAGGAAATACTTCCGTAGCTGTTTGCTGTGACCATATATCTGTAATAAGATAGGTTTATTTACTGATGAATGATTTTGGAGACCACTTATATATTTTTAATATTAAATTAATGTATAAATTGATAATTTATTTTTATTACACAATTCTTTTGTTACAACTAGATATTTATCCCACTTGTAAGATATAACATGAATATTTTCCTTAAAATATTAACTAATAAAAATAACAATAAATTAAAAACAAAAGTTATAAATATAAGTAATAGAAATTTAACAGGGACTATTTTGAAAACAGTTTGTTGCACGAGTAGTAGCAAAAGTGCTTTTGAAGAAACTGAGACATGGATAATCCTGGAGCCGAAGGAAATACCTCTACAGCTACAGACAATCGGCTTCATTTGCTGAAATTTGTTATTGATTTCTTTGAACAAGTATTTTCTCACTATGTAAAATACATTTGTTAATTACATTTTTTTTCCAAAACTAAGTATTAAAAAAAGTTTTTCTGTAAAAGAAAACATTTTTTTAGTAGGTGCCATATTTCAAGATCTCACGACCTTCTTACAAATGTTCACGGTTTAACCTAAACAGCTGTGAAAGGATCATCATTAAATCCCCTACAAAGAGCGAATTCATAACGAGTCTTTTGTTTCATATGGCCATTCCTCTTTGCTATCTTTAAAATTGATGTGGCGTTTGCTAATATTTGGCCTTGTATTCGTCATAATCTGAATCAGAACTTAAGTCAATCAAAAGTTCAGCTACACCACTTGCCGTTACATCACATGTTGCTCGAACCCCCAAGTCGTCTCTCTACATTACAAACGTACAGTACATGTATTAAAACTGCTATCCATTTTGCGGTCAGTGCATACCAGCAGTTTTACTGCTGTGATGATTCACCTTGTGTAAACTGCGTAACCCCGCGTCTCAATCTGCTCTTTGCCTAAGTGCAAGGTACTGAAATGGATTCAATCTTTTCGGTAGTAAGTCTCTCTAATGATAATTTCATTGGAGAATGACTTTAACTTTCATGGCGCAGTATTACGTATGTCGGTGTACTGCACGTCCTTATACTACTTCAAAATGTTCGGCTCCAAAGATTTTGTGAGTAAACATTATTTCGAAAACACTTATTTTAACTATCATAAATTTAAACAAAATTAACCTAAACGGAAATATTAAACGGAAACTGGTTTTCTGACGGGAAATAATTGTTAAAAGCTGTTCATTGGCAGACTTTACTCACAAACAAATAACAGTTCACAGTTTGGCGGTGCCTCAGTCCAAACATGATTAATTTAAGAAAACCAAATATATGTATTAATTGCTCACTGATCATAATGCTCTATGATATAAAGACTAAATTGCTGATATAACTAATGAGCCTACGTTCCTCAACATGAGTGCAATAAAGTTTTAAATATTTTTTTTTTTAAAAAGCTGAGTAGGTAGGTAGCTTTTGTTGTCTCGTTTAAACCAGAAGCATATGCAACAGTAGTGAGGTAGTTTCAANGTTTAAAATATTTTTTTTTTTAAAAAGCTGAGTAGGTAGGTAGCTTTTGTTGTCTCGTTTAAACCAGAAGCATATGCAACAGTAGTGAGGTAGTTTCAAATACACGCATGCCTTACTTGGGACTCGAACCCAGAAAACCTCGTACCATAAGCTAGTGTGCAATCAACTGCATTACAAAGGTCGGATACGAGCATCAACTTCGAATTTAATCGGTCTAATATTTCGAATGATAGGATTTACAAACCTTTAATATTTACAGTACCGTCATTTTAAAAATAAGAGACCTAGCCACTTAAAACACGTAAATTTAACTGGCTTGCCATAGTACTACTCGTGAAAACAATTGGGTGAAAATCGGTTGATTGGTCCCTGAGATATGGCATAAAACATTCATATTTTTGATGTGACGATCTTCATAAATTAAACACAAAAAAGTAATCTATTAGCACTTTCGATGATTGTATACTGCTAGTGTACAAATTTAAGATAGAATCGATTACGTAGTTTCGTAGATACAGCACACTATGCTAAAATATTTTATTGCAATCATTCTGAAACTAAGTGTCTGTCACACTTAAAAAAAAAAATAGTGACATGGCCTAACAGAGTACAACTTCTTCGCCGAATTTGGTAAGAAATGGTTAATTTTTCGAGNTGTATACTGCTAGTGTACAAATTTAAGATAGAATCGATTACGTAGTTTCGTAGATACAGCACACTATGCTAAAATATTTTATTGCAATCATTCTGAAACTAAGTGTCTGTCACACTTAAAAAAAAAATAGTGACATGGCCTAACAGAGTACAACTTCTTCGCCGAATTTGGTAAGAAATGGTTAATTTTTCGANAAAAAAAAAATAGTGACATGGCCTAACAGAGTACAACTTCTTCGCCGAATTTGGTAAGAAATGGTTAATTTTTCGAGAGATATGACATAAAAACTTAACTTATGTTTTGGGGTTAACTTACACAATATCAGAGAAATGAGGCTCTGTATAGACAAATTTCATGGTCGTGATAGATACTGCAAGCATGCAAAGTTAGAATGATATTTTTTTCGTTTATAAAATAAACTGAACTAAAATATTTATATAGCCACCATTTTGAAAATGAGTACATGACCTACTTAAAACATAGCAGTTTACACCACCTACTGCAGTGCAAATTGTTTGCAAATTTTGTAGAAATCTGTCATTTGGTTACCAAGATATTAAAAAAAATTATTTTAATCTGACATATTTTACAAAAAGGCGAAAAAAAGATGCTCCGCATAGAATCGTTTTATAGTTGTAATATAGACTGCCAACATGTAAAATTAAGTTAGAATTGAATACATGTTTTCGACGATAAAGTATTTTAAGCTAAGATGCCTATGTTCCTGTCATTTTTAAAATAAGTGTCTGGCATGCTTAAAACATGTCATTTTACATCATCTGCCACAGTACTACTTGCTCACCAAATTTGGTAGTAATCGGTCAATTTTATCGATATATGATATAAAATCTATTTATTGATGTGGTGATATCTTACAAAATGACCGACAAAAGAGGCTTCATGTAGATACAGTTGACAGTTGTAATATCTACAGCCAGCTTACAAAGTTAAGTTGCAATTAATTACATGTTTTCGACTATATAGCATTTCGTAGTTAAAATGACTATATGGCCGCCATTTTAAAAATTTGTTTCTCATGTACAANGTTTTCGACTATATAGCATTTCGTAGTTAAAATGACTATATGGCCGCCATTTTAAAAATTTGTTTCTCATGTACATAAACACACCAATTTGCATAAACTGCCGCAGTACTTTCTGTTTGCCGAATTTGGTAGGGATCAGTCAATTGTTTATCTATCTATGATATTACAACTATATTTACTCATGTGGTGCTCCCTTACAAAATGACTGACAAAAGTGACTTTATGCTGGCATATATGATGTTTGTAATAGATAATTTCAGCATACAAAATTTGGTCAAAATCGGCTACGTTGTATGGTAAATATAAATATAAACATAAAAATTTGTATTGCTGCCATTTTCAAAATAAGTACATAATCAAGTATATTTACTAAGGTTTATCTGACCTATTAAAAGGCTACTTACTTTCCAAATTAGGTGAACATTGGTTAAAAAAATTTCGACGTATAATGTACAATATTTATTTATTTATTTTGTGCTATCTTAAAAATGCGGACTAACAACAATATCCATTTCAAAACATTTCACAATGCCCTGCATACAATATCTGGTTAAAATCGGTTGAATGATTGCCGAGATATAGCATATCACCCTAAATATTAAATTGGTCGCCATTATAAAAATTAGTCCCTGGCATGGCAAAAACTATAAAAGTCAGATGTCCTTACTAAGTACTATATATGTTCCGAGTTTGGTGGAACTCGGTTGAGGGGCAGTACTTTGGGCTCTAAAACCTCTCTGAGTTAGAGGTTGCTCTTCACATTACCCTCAAAATGTAGGGGTCGAGATTGCATGTTGTATCCAATAGCATCCCAAGCCACCACACTTGGCGTTTGTCCACTATGCCACTCCACAATGTAGGCTGCCAGATTGCGGTCACCACTGTAGCGTATAATATGCATGCGGTCCTCACTGTAGGACATGTTTAAGCGGGACTCGTCCAAAAACACTACATTTTGTCACTTGGCACTCAAGTGACGGCGTTCACATGCCCATTGCNAATTTGGTAGGGATCAGTCAATTGTTTATCTATCTATGATATTACAACTATATTTACTCATGTGGTGCTCCCTTACAAAATGACTGACAAAAGTGACTTTATGCTGGCATATATGATGTTTGTAATAGATAATTTCAGCATACAAAATTTGGTCAAAATCGGCTACGTTGTATGGTAAATATAAATATAAACATAAAAATTTGTATTGCTGCCATTTTCAAAATAAGTACATAATCAAGTATATTTACTAAGGTTTATCTGACCTATTAAAAGGCTACTTACTTTCCAAATTAGGTGAACATTGGTTAAAAAAATTTCGACGTATAATGTACAATATTTATTTATTTATTTTGTGCTATCTTAAAAATGCGGACTAACAACAATATCCATTTCAAAACATTTCACAATGCCCTGCATACAATATCTGGTTAAAATCGGTTGAATGATTGCCGAGATATAGCATATCACCCTAAATATTAAATTGGTCGCCATTATAAAAATTAGTCCCTGGCATGGCAAAAACTATAAAAGTCAGATGTCCTTACTAAGTACTATATATGTTCCGAGTTTGGTGGAACTCGGTTGAGGGGCAGTACTTTGGGCTCTAAAACCTCTCTGAGTTAGAGGTTGCTCTTCACATTACCCTCAAAATGTAGGGGTCGAGATTGCATGTTGTATCCAATAGCATCCCAAGCCACCACACTTGGCGTTTGTCCACTATGCCACTCCACAATGTAGGCTGCCAGATTGCGGNTCCAATAGCATCCCAAGCCACCACACTTGGCGTTTGTCCACTATGCCACTCCACAATGTAGGCTGCCAGATTGCGGTCACCACTGTAGCGTATAATATGCATGCGGTCCTCACTGTAGGACAGGTTTAAGCGGGACTCGTCCAAAAACACTACATTTTGTCACTTGGCACTCAAGTGACGGCGTTCACATGCCCATTGCNGTTTAAGCGGGACTCGTCCAAAAACACTACATTTTGTCACTTGGCACTCAAGTGACGGCGTTCACATGCCCATTGCAGTCTCAGGCATTTGTGGTTTCTGGGTAATGGAAGCCGATGCAATGGCATGCGTGCCACCAGTCCAGCCTGCAGCAGACGTCGTCGAACCGTCGACGCAGACAGGTCCACACCCGTTGCAGTACTCCAGTGTCGAGCCAACACTATGGACGAGGCTGTACAGTCTGTTACAGCCATGCGGACAAGATGGCAGCCATCACGTGCTGTGGTCACATTGTGAGGTCCAGTACCCGTTCTTCGCTGCGTACGACCCTCTTATATCCACTAGTGCCACACACACATCACTGTCGTAGTAGCATGTCCTGTATGAGCCGAAATGTCACGGTATGATAAACCCGTTTCCGAGAGTCCGATCATTCTGCCCTGTTCAAACTTGCTCACATGCTGATATGGCGGCCTTTGACGTCGACGAAGCATACTGGCACTTGCTTTCACATCGTTTGACGGCTCTTCACTGACTGAGCTTTGCGTAACCTGGATCTTTATGGTCACACAAGAGAGGGAGCTGCTAGGTTTATGTGTGTACCATCTCTCTGCAATCGTTATTATTTATTTCTGGTACACCGTCCTACACATCACCCGAGTTTGGATTCATTCGGGCCATTCTTTCTGGGTGTTGCAATTTTCACAAACAATAGCGCGTGTGTATATATATATATATATATATATATGTGTGTGTGTTTTTTTAATGTAGGGTTGTGGCAGAAAAGATCAGTTTTAACCATCAGTGTATCTAATACCTATTCATGACTCTGATGTAATAAGTAAAACAGGAACACGCCCCTACCTTGCTTTCTGTAGTCTCCTCTTGCCTACAACTTACGAATCTGGATCCTACCTTCCAATTATGTGCCATCTCATTGACAATGCGAGAGTACCTATAGGTGCCCACGATTCTGTCACAACAGTGGTACATAATATCTGGCGTTGTTCTTTGTTGTTAAATGTGTTATCCCTCTTTGAGACTTGGCCATGCACAAATGGAGTTGGTGAGAGCTGGACGATTACCATTATGAGTGCACCATCCGATGTGTACAAGCATCCGAGAACACAGAAGCATATAGAAGCACATTGTGTGTTGCTTTAAATTCTAAAGTCTCTATTTCTCTGGAAAACCGTCTGGTATTGATGTTGATGCCGAGTATCATACCCGCACTGCTAAAATATTTTCTTTACAATTGATAATTTCACTGGAGATGACATCTATTAATCATATCCTAGATTGAAGAACCGATTAGTTCACCTTAAGCGACGTGTTCAGAATCGTTTGACTAAATCTGGTGAGCAGTTGTCAGATGCTGAGTTTAATTCACTTGAAAGCATTGCAGGTCATATCCAATCTCTTTTTGATGCAATTTAAAGTTTGGAATCAGTCTCTATCAGTGTTGTTAATAACAGCAACGAGGATGTTCCTACCACCCTCTATTACCTCAACCACTCTACAGTTTGCTAGCATTAGTGGCAATGCACCATCCCATTGTATTCGAGGTACCCATTCCATTCCAGTTAACCAAGTTAGCAATCTACTCATTTTCACACTTCCATAAATCACTCTTCCCCCCACCCTCTCCAATCTGGTTTATCTGTCCACAGCTCATATTCATTTCATCCTAACAGTGTTTTCAGTGCACCTGTGGTACATGTCATCTTCAGCAGCACCCATGTATTCATCTGTTTTGACAAAATCACACACCTACTTGAAAATAATTTGCGTAATTTTCCAGCCCCTGATGTGTTAAATGTAGCAATTTGNTTGACAAAATCACACACCTACTTGAAAATAATTTGCGTAATTTTCCAGCCCCTGATGTGTTAAATGTAGCAATTTGTTTACAGTTTTTGAAAGTGACTGTTAATTTATACAACAGTAAAACAGTGCCAGAGGCACAACTGCTTGAAGACATATACCATTTCACTCAAGGGCCGCTTTGTGAACAGACCAGTTTAGCAATGTGTCACGACATTTTTATTTGGTGCCTACNTTGACAAAATCACACACCTACTTGAAAATAAGTTGCGTAATTTTCCAGCCCCTGATGTGTTAAATGTAGCAATTTTTTTACAGTTTTTGAAAGTGATTGTTAATTTATACAACAGTAAAACAGTGCCAGAGGCACAACTGCTTGAAGACATGTACCATTTCACTCAAGGGCCGCTTTGTGAACAGACCAGTTTAGCAATGTGTCACGACATTTTTATTTGGTGCCTACTATTCACGCGTTTTGCATTTTTTTATTCCCTCAAGGTTGTGTGCTCAGTTACAACTGAGGATCTGTAATAGTTTGCAAGAACCGGAGGAAGCAATACTAAGGAGTTTGCCATCATGCCGTGTTTTAATTTACCTGAAAGTGAATTGTTTTATAATATATTATAAAACTTAGAGCCTCAAGAGCGTTCTCTTCTGGTATTTTTCCCTGAACTCAACACTCCCTCAGAGTTGGATAGGGCATGCACAGAACATTAGATACGCTGACCAAAATTGCCAGTATGGTTTAAGGCCACACGAATGACTTCGCGGTAGCGATAAAAAGAAATTACCTCCTGATTCTACCATCAATACAGTTACTGATAAAAAGAATCAGACACAGAAATCGAAGGATGACAAATCCCCTTCCTACTCAGACACTCTTGAACAAGACAACCCACCCTCTTGTAGGTATTGTAAAAAGTTAGGCCACACGATTGACGAGTGTTTAAAGTTATAAAACAAGTCCCACGAGGCCCACAAGTGACCTCCCGCAATTCTAGCGATGTTGCCAATGTTCAGTATAATGCTCACCTTTTCAAAATGTGAACCTTTGAAGGCATTTTTACTATCTGTTCGATTATTACACTGAAGAGCCAGAAAAACTTGTATAGGCGTGCGTATGCAAATAACAGAAGTATGGAACCAATCACAGTAACGCGATGCGGTCGGCAGCTAGATCGGTTACTGCTGCTACAATGGCAGGTTATCAAGATTTAAGTGAGTTTGAGCGTAGTGATGTAGTCGGCGCACGAGAGATGGGAAATAGCATCTCCGAGGTAGAGATAACATTTGGATGTTCGTGTACGACCATTTTACGAGTGTACCGAGAATATCGGGAATCCAGTAAAACATCACATCTTCGACATCGCTGCGGCCGGAAAATGATCGTGAAAGAACGGGACAAATGACGACTGACAAGAATCATTAAACGTGACTGACGTGCAACCCTTTCTCAAATTGGCGCAGACCTTCAGACATTAATCGAGTCCATGCCACGTCGTATTGCGACAGGGGGGCTACATGATATTAGGCAGGTGTACCAGTTTTTTGGCTCTTCAGTGTATGACAACTGTGAGAAGAAAAGATTTGGAGTATGTCAAGTAAATTTCCCTAATTTAGTGGGGATTCAAAAAGTTACTACACCATATGTTGAGGTGAATTTAGGGCCATTATCTGTTAATGTTCTTGTTGATTTTGGATCTGCGAGTACCATTATTTCTGCTTAGCTATTTGAGAAATTGAGGAATGTAAGATTAGTTAGGGATGTTGAACCTTCTGACATACAATATTATACCGCTTCAAGCCAAGCTCTGCCAATATCTTGTTGCGCCACTTTCAAGTCAACTCAGTCAACTGTTTTTGTCTCACACACTCTTACTCCCTATGAAAAAAGTCTTCAATTGTATACGAGTTGGAATGTTTGGCCGTAGTTTGTGGCATCGACGAATTTAGGCAATATTTGGGACATGCGGAATTTTTTTCTCGAGAAGCTTTGTCATGAATTTTGGTGCATCCACGTCAACTCGGAAAAATTGGTCGTTGGGTAGTTAGAATTTCTTCATTAAAGATCAAATTGCAAAACATAAAAGGAACTGAAAATGTAGTTGCATATGCTCTATCACGTATGTTCGATGGCACCAATAAGGAAGTACTTCCAAATTGAAATGTTTTATCTAGTTTTCCATTAGTTTCTACGGACATTATGAATATCAAGAAAAAGACAGTACATTTAAACAAGTCATCACAAATTTAAAATCAGCTATTGAACGCAAGCCATATTCTCTCTCCAAAGGTCCTCTGTGTTGCAGATCTCGTGACAAACGGAAACGTATAGTGTTGCCTGACATTTGATTATTTTCATTCATCACCTCTTGGAGCTCACCTAGGCATACACAAAACTATTCAGGCCAATCATCAGCATGTAATTTATAAAGGTATGGATGCAGAAATCTCTAAGCGAGTAAAATTGTGAAAATTTGTGCTTTAAGCAAGACATCTCATAATACACATATAGGGTTTCTATCATCAGAATTAGCTGAAAACCCCATGGAAAAAGTGTTCATTGGTTTCTTTGGTACATTTCCTAGAAGTAAATCGGGTAATAATGTGCTGTTAGTGTGTCTTCATGTTTCCACTAAATTTGTGTGATTGATTCCACTTCGGAAAACTGATGCTATGTTCACTATTCGTGCTTTCCATGTACGCATTTTTTTAAATTTTGGAACACCTTCCTACATTATATCTGATAACGGTTCACAGTTTACCTCTCATCTTTTTAAGAACTTTTGTATTTCTGAAGGCATACACCAAATAAATTTATCCCCATATAACCCTCCTCCTTTGAGAAAACCTTCGTTCTGCACTCATATCTTTCCATGCGACGGCCAAAAAAATTGGTTTAAAATCTTCCTTGGCTTAAAATGATAAACATGAATCACATAAAACCAGTATATTCAATCTTATGTTTACCTTGTCCCAAATAACCCTTTGTCAAATTAAAGCGTGCTCATTTAAAGAGTAGTGCAAGGTATAATGAAGTACGAGTTGATAATCCTTTTCGTGTATGTGACTTGTTCTGAGCAAAGCACGACCTGTCAGCAGGGGAGTTGATAAGAAAATGGCAAAAATTTGTTACTGTTGGTCGGGCCCGTATCAAATTCAAAGTTTTTTGACGTCAGTCACTGCTGATTTGTCTGATCCAGCTTCAGGAACCTACATAACAAGAGCCCATGTCTGTCATTTGAGAATATTTCATTCTTCGAAATAGATTTTTTTCTCTATTTAGAAGATGCAGGCTCTAAATGTTCACTTGTTTGTTATTTGGTTGTACAATCATACAATATAAATCACCTCTAAAACAAAATATAAGAACAAGATAATTAATAATAATTCACTAACAATCGTCACTTGTTTGATCCTGTTTTCGTCCTGATCGTGAACTAATCGCCCACGTAGCCGAGTCATTTTTGGATACATGTCATTTGAGAACTCTCCCCTCTTTAAAAGAAAACAGTCGTACTACGTTAATTTGATTTTAGGTTAAATTCATTTGTCTATTTAGCCAATTTTTTTTTGTGCTCTTAAATCATATTGTTTGGTTGTAATATATGTAATATTGAATAGTTATATGTCTAGTGTCCGTTTAACCAGGCAATAACTCTAGCTGAATATTTTTGGGTATTTTGTGTTTGTTTAGTAATTGAACAACGTCTTTTTTTTTTTTTTTTAGATATTTTGATAATTATGGGAATATTTGGTAGTTGGTATAATTTTACAATTGTGGTATGGTTGAAGTTAGTGCTAATTAAATATTGTGTGTAATTTGGTGTAATCTATTTGGTTTCTGCACACCGCAGTTAGTTTTCTCTCTCCGCCTTACTCTTTACGAGGTCCCATTCTGAGGTTTGCAGTTTCCGCCTGTTAGATCAACACCTAAATCGACACCTAAATCGACACCATGTTTGCGTCTTTGGCCATTTTCCTGGCTGTTGCAAGCCATATATGTTATTCATTTGTCACGGTAACAGACTTAAACTCCGGTATAATTTTTGAGGAAAATGAGGACGATTAATTTTTGATTTTGACCTACACATTACACGAGGAATGTGTGCAATTGTACAGTATCCTAAACATAGTTATTAATCTCCACAAGAACTTTGAAACCAAAGGTGAAAACAGTTCGTTTGATCAAAATTTTGATTTTACTCTTTTGAAATTAGAGGACAACCTCATTGCCTTCAAGACTGAAGTTTAATGATCACCTCTCTACTGCCGCAGTCGCGTGCAAAAAAGGAATATTGAACATTGGAGGCAAGGTGCTCAAAAATGTATTTGGAACTTTGGATGATGACGATTGAAAAGTTTAGAAAAGAGACTTGATTCTTTAGTTGGTGTACAAGATAAAATTTCTGTTCATTTTGCTAATCATATCATTTTAATCAAAGATCTTGAAGATCGTGTCTTAAATACAACCGAAGGAATCCAGAAATGGACAATTCACTATTTAAATAAATATAAGGTTCTTTATTCCGTTTTTAAACAAACTGCTCATGAACTGTGGGACAATAAAGTGATTGTTAGTTTCTGGTTGGACCTTAGTTCCATATTATTAATAATCAGTGAATCTTTGTCTATTGCAAGTTTAGAATTATTGTTCCATTTGAATCATGCTATTGAGACTAGTGTCTCTGGCAGGTTTAGCTCTACACAAATTCAACATTTAATAACACTACCTTTGCACATGATTGCTCCAGTAACTTTTGAAAATCTTTACGCTTACTATGGCTTCAGTAGAGTACAAGCAATTATTTTTGATTCTCCCGGTAATGTTGTTGTGGAAGTTCCGTTAGTAAATAAAGATAGTTTTCAAAGATATCGTGTTTTTATTTTCGTGTATTATTTATCAACATAAACAGGTATCAGTTATTCAAAGTCTCTGACTTTCTTATTGCCAGTCTGTACAGAAAGCATTGTGCTCCTGTTTTGTTGCAGTTTTCAATTTATGGTTCTACCAAATGCCATTCTGTCTTTCCATCTTTATGCACATTTCAATAGCTGTGAATTAAATTTATTCTCTGATAAACCTCACCTTGTTTTTTGCAACTATTCCTTTATAATCCTAGAGTTGCCCTTTCTTCAAAAAACTCACTCTCTCGGGTTGTTTGCAACGAAATTTCCCATTGAAGTAATTTTTTTTGCAGGATTACTTTGGAATCTCAGCCACCTTTCACACTCTCATTGTCTAGGAGTGGTTTTATCAGCAATGCTTCACATTGTGATATTGCAGCCCATTTTTTTAAAGACTTTTGGCATAGTAAAATCAGCTATTCACTTTAATCAATCTTTACCTGTCCTACATTTTCCAAATATTATTTCCAATATTTTATGATTGCAATTTTCTTAATTACATAATCTCACTCCCAGCGATTCCCTCATTAATTAAGGAACTTGATTCCCTTCTGGCTTCCCAGTCCCAAGGCACTAATATCCGTGACAATATGCAACTTGTTCATCCCCATCCTACTCCACGTTCTAAGAACATTAATGTTATTTCTATAATTATATCTAGTGCTGCGGATTTTTGCATCGGGTTTGCTATCCTCCTTTGGTTGAAATCCAGGTTTTGTGCTAATACGCAACCTTCTCCGCTTATTCTGCCTTCTAGCCAAGATCGTTCTGTTTTAATTACATTACCGATTGTTTCATCGTAATGTAAGTTTTTCTATGCTGTTTTTAATTAAGTGGTAAAATTTTGTGTAACTTTTGCTTTTTTGTTG